>JAIUCT010000015.1:412320-438483 GCA_021307375.1 Tetraneura akinire
ATCAAGATGAATACAAGTGATTCCTAGATTATAACGAGCCCTTACAAAACCTGGGCATAATTGTAAAGCATTGCGATATGCTTCTATAGCTTCTTCACAACGGCCACCGTTGGCCAACGTTGCACCTAAACGATTCCATAACCGTGCATCCTAATTAAATGTAATTAATTATTAATCATACAATATATAATTTGAAAATGTCATCATTTACTTCAGGTCTTATTTGTAACGCAGCTTTAAAACAATCAACTGCTTTATCATTTTCATTATTAAGATTAAGTAATACGCCCAATCCATTTTGTACATCTGCATCTATATCATTTAATTCGAAGCTTCTCTGAGCAGCTTCAATATACATATCCTTTACAGTTTCATATAATTTTCTACATATGTTAAAATAATGTAAACTAAATTTAATTATTCTATTTTATATTGTAAATACTTATTAAAAAAGTAAATATAAATTTAATTAAAAAAATTAAATTTTTATTATTGTTATTGTTGGATGACATATACATACACTTTCAAGTTTAAAATAAAATTTAATAAATTATTTAGGTACATATTATTAAAAAAATACATACGTAGTAAATAAAAATTTTATTAAACTTTCATCTTCGGGTAATGGTTTTGATTTTACAATGTCCGAGTATTTAGGATTTTTATTTAACCATTCCTTAAACATATGCAAATATATAAATACATTTTATATTTTAATTAATTATTTACTTACCATAAGCATATTGCATGCTTCATAATTATAACTTTCATTTGTATAACAAGCAGCCAAACAAAGCACAGCGGTCAAATTTTCGGGTTCTAATTCCAAACATTTGTTTAATGCACTTATAGCTAGTTGATCCTTAAAAATAAGAATATATTTAGTAATAGTAAATAAAAATAATATTAGATCAAAAACCTACATATTGTGGAAATATGTAAATAAAAAAATAATTATAATTTAATATTAATTTATAAAACATTGATTTTATGTAATATTTCATTTCATCACTGTAGTATTATTAATAATAATTAAAGTAATACTAATAATAATTAAAAAAAAAATAGTGAAGATATATTATTAAAAATCTAATTCTTAACAAACTAATTAATTTAACATGCTAATATGTAAACCTACTATGAAAATTCCAAATAAAATAAATTAATATATTATTATAAAAAGAGATTATTTAGAAAATAGCTGGGGAATATAAAGCAGTGTTTTAATATTTTTTAATTTTTATATAAAAAGTGTTTTAATTTAATATATTATAAAATATATATATATATATATATATATATATATATATATATATATATATGTATAATATTTACTAAGACAGTTTATAATATATACACATACATAAATATTTGTTTATAAAATACTATTTTAGTTATGGATATACTAACTTGTTCATTTTCAGCCTGAGTAGTACCTAATAGCTGCCAAGCCTCTGCATTAGATGGTTCTTGTTTAACAGCTGCTTCAAAACATAATACAGCTGATGGTAATTCACCATTCTCCAATCGCCGTTTTCCTTCAACTAATGGATTTTCTATTGATTCCATTTCATTATCTGGTGTGAAGGAATATTCCTATATATTACAATAATACCATATTATTTTAGTAATTATCTATACTTTATACAATTTTTTAGGAAGAATAAATTCACCTTTTTTTCTTCTAATTTAATTCTTTCATCTAATTTAGAAAGCCAAGTTTGAAAATTGGACGATTCATTTTTTATTTCACTTTTATTTATATTAATTTGTGGAACTTGTTCAAAATTTGACGTAGCAGATTGTCCTATAACCGAAATCGGATCCACCATTTTTGATGTACTCAGTAACATTGTGTTAAATATATTATTATCCATCTCACATTCATTATTGAATCTTCCAAACATGTCATATTGAAAATCTTGATTAAAATGTAATGAATTCCTATATAATCCAATTCCATGAGTATTTACTGGTATATCAATATTATTTTTAATTGATATTTGTTTATAAGGTTCCTAAAAATATTTGTAATATATTATATTCATTAAATGTTCATCTTATCATTTTCTCTATATATTTAATGATTCTGATGGGAAATACAGGTATCTATAGTAAACATCCAGATTGCAGATGAGTCTAAGGTTACTTATGTTAGATAGTTTATATTACAAGGTAGTGATTTTGATCATTTTAAGTTTTAACTTTTATACATTCTGATTTATTTTCTTAAATAATTTATTAGGCAAAAGCTAAATTTTTTTTTATGAAATTGAGTATATTAAATTCTTATATTATCAACTAAGCAGTGACGTATTTAGGAGGCCAGAAAGGGCAATTGCCCCGGGCAGCAAATTTAACTGAGAGTTTTTTTTTATATATATATATTAACAGATTTAGAATTATTGAAGCAGTTGTAGAATTTGTTCACTATTATTTTTTTTATTTGTTGACATTTTGTTTACTATTTTGTAAATATATAAGAAAATAAATTTTACAATTTGCTTTAATTTTGTTATCATGCGTACTATTTAGAGTATCTATGATATTCAACATTATAGAGCACTCAATAAATTTGTATACATGATACTATTTCCATATTGCATGTATTGTAATTTTTTTATGGGTAGAAAAATTGCCACTATAAAAAACCATAAGAGAAAGAGAACATAAAAAAAATGTGTACCCAGGGCAACAAATTACCGTTAAATCGTCGTATACTACAGATTCAATATTAATATCATCATATTGAACTTCATCTTTATTTGTATCATAATCAAAACGTGATTTTGTTGTCTTCTTACTAAATTAAAATTATAAAAATAATTAGATAGGTACCTATTAGATATAGCAAAATATAAATTTGAAATTTTAACTAATTATAATTACTCATTATTTTGATAATGTTCCTCTATTTCTTTTCCCCATTCATTATTATAACCAAAATCATTTACTTCATCTTTGATTAGCATTTTATTTTCTGAAGAACTCCAAATATTAGGATCAAACGACTGGTCCTAAAATATAATTTATTATAATTATAATATATAGAATTATATTTATATAATATACCTAATATTTACTTGAATTTGTTTATATTTTGTATTATAAAAAATAATAAATCATGTACCATTCATATTTGATAATTAAATTAATTTTTTACGAGTAAATATAATACAAATATTGATGACTGGCATGTATCTATTATATTCCTCGGAAAGGAAATAGTCAATTGTAGGGTTTGTGAGAATAATTTTGTCCCAGTACTTATAGGAATTCAAAACAAATTTAAAGATTTTTTGATTTTTATACCTATCTATTAAATGATCATAAGTAAATCAATAATAATAACCAATAATAAAATATTCGTAGATACCTATTTATGCTTAAATAGTTAAGTTTACAAATTTCTAAGTACTTAATATTAAGAATTAAACAATTAATGTAATCGCAGACCGCGGGGTATCTGTATATACTGTATTTAGTGTAAATAGTATGAAACTTTCAAGTATTTGTACATTTTATAAATTTAATTCAATATATCTGAGCGTGGAGTACAAGAAAGTAAACATATATTAAATACATAATACGAGTAGCACCTAAATTATTATATTATGGTACATTTAAATTTAAATATTTGAATCATATTTATTTATTATAATTAAAGCCAAATTTAGGTATTTTGAGGATTAAGACAAGATTGAAATTGAAGCACTAATAGTCAACATGATATTATATAGTGTATCAACAAAATAAATAAGTCTACAAGTTTCCTAACCTAGTAGTCAGCCATCATTATTAAACATTTTCACAAATAAAACTTTAATACCTACTATAATTTCTAAACGTATTGAATTCTTGACTACATATATAATATATATAAAAACAAAACAAAATATTTATATTTCTTTTATATTTGTAATTTAAAAATAAATTGTTATTTAATATAATACAATTTGGCCATTAAAAATTTAAAATAAAGAATATTCTAAACCATAATAAAAAATATAAACAGACATAAATATTTGAGGACAGTTATCAGTTTATCACCTAATAACGGAGGCCATAGGCAACTGCTAGTTATAGTATACTAATCTATGGGCAACTGACTACTGTGCCTAATATGGTTACCCCCCAACCCCCAAATCAAGCACTATTATGCATTCAAATAATTTAGCAATTAAAAATTGTATTAAAAATTGATTGAATTGTTTTTAATTTATACTTAGGAATAAGGAAAAATTATTATTTTTTTTAATAGAAGATCCAATTTCTATATAATATTTATAAATTCAATGAATTATGGTATAACAAAGTAAAACACATAAAATGCTTACCGAATAAAATCAAGAAAAAATGTATTACCATATCATTAGTATAAAATTCATTTCCATTTTTATTGATAACCAGTATTTAAATATAATTTGTATTATTAATACAAAATTAATATAATTATATATTTCATATTTTGTACTAACTTGTTTATCAATTTGATTACTAAATTGTGTTGGCCAATCATCCTTATGACTTCTATTTTCGACGCGTTTAATTTCAGATAATATATCATTCATTTTAAACGTGTCTGTTTCTGTAGAACTAAATAACTGATCTGCTAACTAAAAAGCAAAAAGCAAAAATTAAGAATTAATTTGTAATTGTCAATTTTTATGTACAATTTACCTCCCAAACCTCCTCTGTACTTGCTTCCAAAAATTGTTCATCATTGTTTTCAGTCTGCACTAATTGTTTCAGATCCTGGTCTTTGAAGGCGTAATCTTGGACAAAATGCGTAGAAAATTTAACTAAAGAATTGGACCCACCACAATCGGTATCGACTAAATCATGTAGAGACATATTAAACTGAAATAATACGTAACATTATAAATATATATATACCTGTATATAAAGATTATATACTTTTATATATCTAGGTAGTCGATTATTTTTGTTCTACGGATACACAATATTTTTTTTTTTTTAATTATACCCTTGACGGTAAAACTATTTTATAATATAGGTAGGTAATAATTAAATATGAGAAAATGTTAAATATATTATTATATGAATTATAATATTTTATACATTAAAAGTACACCATACGTGTTCAATAAAGAAGTGTCTAACTGAGGAATAGACGAACACTTACACAAGTTAAGCTGCTTTCACATATAGCGCTTTTCGACCGCCTTGCCTGACTGGCAATATAATATGTATAATAGTGACAAATAATTGTAATATAATAATTTGATGTATATGATACTAATACATAATAAAGAATATGACAATAAATAATATAATAATTCAATTGCCTGACTGGCTCAACAAATAATATGTATAATAATTTTACATGAATATAACGTGACTCTAAAATGACTAATATACTAAGACCCGTCGGCCTAGCCTAAAATAATGTGGTGCACCAGTTACTTGACATGTACATTCACACCCTGCTGCAGCCGAACACAATCCAAAAACAAAACAAAACCACGTATTCACAAAGGCCGCTGGTAATCAATTGACCACCCTAAACTGGGGACAAATAAATTAAATGAAGGGCAATAATAATTGCGCGAACGATAATTACCAGACGGCCAAACAAAGAAGACACACAAACGTGGTTTTGCACAAGATGGCTGTAGACAGTATAACAAAAACACCACCACAACAGTCCTCTGGAACAGACGAAGAAAGACAAAAGACAAAACTTGACGAAATTACAAACTACAACGGTCGATCACTCACAAAACGATACTAAATCACTGACACCTTAAACACAATTAACACTAAATACAAAAACGAATACCGGTGCCACTGAAGTTTACATAAACTTAAGCCACAGATTAACGTCCCCTCAAATCCGACACTGCGAATGAGATAATAATAAAATAATATCAAAATAAAATTACCCTTAATATATATTTATATTAGTGTATTATTTTATTGTATTGAGCTAATTATGTATATTATCTGTGACAGCAAATCTGATTTGAATTTTGATGTACTCAATATTTTCTAGGTATATATTTATATAACATGAAAAATAAGTGTTTTAATAAATTTACAAAACATTAATATTATAATACGATTCTTACGTTCAATCTACACTATTTGCGCGCAATACCAATGTAGTCATAGTTTTACTTTTTTTGGAGTCGCAAAGGCTTGTTTTAACTCATTTAAAAACATTTTGTTTCAAATTTTATAAGTTTTAGGTTCAACGTTTTTCTAAAAACACTGGAACAATTTAAAAATTGGTAAATTAGAATGTTTGATTTTAAATCAAATAGTATAAACGATTTTGATCGTGTATCATAATTCATAATAGTCATTCAATTTCAATAATTTTGACCAAAAACATAGCAAACGAATTTCAACGTACTTACAAAGTTACAACTATTCAGTGTACCATCATTGTCATGTTTAAGTTTTGATCCGAATCATCTCCGAAAATCCGAAGTCCGAATGAGTTTAGATTTTTCAATATTTAATAATTTAGTATTTAGAATTTAGTTTTGTTGTTTAGTTACAAAAATATCGTTATTCAAATATCAGACATTAAACATCAAAAGTTATTAATTTATTATTATTATTTTTTTTTTTATAATATTTGAAAAATGATAGAATTATCATTATTTAATATTTTATCATTTTTGTACCAGCTGTTCGAGCGCAGGCGTATACGTAATTAATAATAGTAATCACTGATTACGTGACTGACGCATTAATACAAATACGTACGTCCGCCTATCTTTTCTACGCTACGATTGTCGTCTGTCATTGTCTAATTCTACAACTGCTATAACCACTTGCCACTCGCAGCCATTATTTCGTTATCAAAACGCATTTAATATTTTTATTTTTTATATTAGTTTTTTTTTTTTATCTCGGTTCCGTCGCTGACTCATTAATATTTCGTTTTTCGACATTTGTTTTACATATTTGGGCGAAACCATGATTCGGACGCCGAAATGGTCGGGTATGTAACTTGACTAGCGAGGTGGCCGGTAATTATTAATTAATTGTCTAATCGATAGAGAATTAAATCGTTTTCTCTATAGAAAAAAAAAACATCGTATTACACAGGAAATTTTCATTTCTGTTTCAGACTGATTGCACAAATCGTTCGGTGAATAATACCGGAAGTATAAACTTTTGTTTCGTCTTCGTTGTTGACTTTTTTTTTTTACAATAACAGTAAATCAACGGTACTCTTACAGAAAAATGTCTGACGAAACGAAACCGCTGTTGAACAATGTAGATTTGCCTGACCAAAAAGCGTCTGAAGCCGGTAAATATAATAAATAATAATATAATAATAAATTAACGTACGGTCTCATATTTCGATATTACGATGGGTCAACATAATTAAGCCGCGTTTACATCAGAAGCCGAACAAGAACGAAAGAACGTTCGGTAGGTACTTAAATTCGCACCGAACGCATAGATGTAAACGGTCCAGCGAAGGCGAACGTACGGGACCGAATGCCCTTCGTTCGTGTTCGTTAGCGTTCGCTAGTGGAGCGGTAACATCAAAGAAACTAGAATTCAATTTGAACAGCATTTGGCCCCTCATAATACATTTGGTAACGTTCGGGCGAATATTTACAAATATTATATGTATACATTGAACTAACACTAACTAAATTAATTTGAAAACCTGGGAGCGAAGCCTAAAATGGATTTCGGAACGAACACGAACGATAATGTAAACGAATGTAAACGGTGCGAACGAATATCAAGCGAATTCGAGTCCGAATTCATTCGGTAGCAATCATTCGCATTCGTTCGTGTTCGGTCTCCGATGTAAACGCGGCTTTATAGATATTAGATTTGGCGAATAATGATTAATATTGTAAATAATGTCGATATGGACAGCCAATAGTTCTAAGTATACTTTGTAAATTATTTCATAACATTATGATTTGTGTGACCATCAATCGAATTCCTGTGTTTATGTATTGATGTAAACAATGGCTTTTGTCTTTATATCGTGTTAATATAATAGTACAGCGTTTACGCCATAGATCCATAATAATGGTAAAAACTATGACTTCGGCAGGCAAAAGATGTTTAGTATGGTAAAATAACAGTTTTTAATATTTAACATGTCAATAAGTAAATTATGTAAATACTGCAAATATTGAAATGTTAATTAAATAATATATATTTACACAATGACTAAATTTACTAAATATTATGTTTGATATTGAATTTAAATTAAACAATTAACTAGTACCTAGGAGCAGGAATAAGATATTTTTAATTTTAGATTTTAAGGGAAGCGAAAAATGTATTGGTTTTATAATAATGTGTGTCTACGACACTTTTACTACCCGAAATAATGATATGATTTTCATGAATAGCATATGTTTCCGGTTGGAAAGTGGATGTAGTTGGTACTTTATTATGGTCATTTTTCGAATTTCTCAAAATTGACCCTATGCGACAGAAAATACGACGAAAAAATGACGAAAAATAGGCATTTTTCACAAAAACTGAAATTTTGACCAATTCAATTTAAATATTTCATGATAATTCGGACAATTTTAAAGTTAGAGACTTAAAAATTTTATCGATTGTTCATAACTATATATATTATATATATATAATATATATGTGATAAAATTTTGGAACCGATGCGTTAATTTTTCTACAAAATATAGGACGTTGAATATTTCGTAAAATTTTTGTTTTCATGTATATAATATTTAATAAAATTGGAAATTTTGGGCATTAAGGTCTGAAAATTTTTCTGAATTATACTTACATAATACTTAACATCATGTCATCATGCAAAATATTAGAAAAATCAAATGTCTCAATTTTTTTTTTTATAGCTGTTTAAAGTTGATATTCTTAATTTAAACGAAAATCTTAAATCATAGGAATATTCTTCTTATTATTTCTCAATACTTTTAAAATAAACATTTATAGAAATGCCAAAAATTTTGGAAAATTTGATATTATATAATATAATATATATCTTAACGTATTTCCAAAATATTAAAATAATCTCAAGACTTAATTTTTTTTTTCTAATATGTGTTTAAAGTTGAAATTTGAATAATATAAATTTTTAAAGTATCTATATCTATATGGATTCTTCTTATTATATTTCAATATTTTACAATAATGTTAAATAAAATTGACAAAAATTTAAAGCTCAATACATTTTACTTAACTCAGTTCAAATTAATTGTAAATTATTACATTTACGATTTTCTTTTTTTTATATATATATAGCTCTTTAAAGTATAAAAAGATGAGCTGATACTCCTGCCGCATAGGATACAGGTGTGCGAATCATAGCTTTTAATTTTAATTAGAATTTGAATGCAATGATAAACCATTGCATTCGAAAAAACGATTCTGAACTAAGTTCAGTCAGATTATAATGTAGGTATTTTTTTAAATATTGACATTTTTTATTAATTATTTAAAACGCAAAATTTTATCACACATATAAGCACATAAGTATATCACGCATATAAGTATACTTCAGTAAAATTTTCATACCTTAATACCAAAAATTGCCAATTTTATCAAATATTATATACATAAAAATGAGAATTTTACGAAATATTCAAATTCCTATATTTTGTAGAAAAATTAACCAAACGGTTCTAAATTTTTACCACTTATATAGAGTAGCCATATGAACACCCAAAAAAAATTTCAGGTCTCTATCTTAAAAATTGCTTGAGTTATCGTGAAATATAGAAATTGAATTCGTGAAAAATGCCGTTTTTTCGTCGTTTTTTCTACCGCTTAGGGTCAATTTTGAGAAATTCGAAAAATGACCTAAATAAAGTACCAACTACATTCACTTTGTTTTCTGACGCTGATGATGAAATTTCGCTTTAACGAACGGAAAAATTCGGAGAACTTTTTGTTGTCTTCACGCAGATGGGTACTGATCAATTTTTGATACAGTCCCTTCTCATTTTTTTAGTTCAAACATACTGTGGTGTTTGGCTCTTTGCGTCCCATACGTTTGGCGAAGTATTTCGTCATCTTCCATCTCCTCAGTTAAAAGATATTTAATAAATAATTTTTTACGATTACTCAAAGTCATTTTAAATCTTAAACTTATCTCCACAATGGTGTGACTGCGAATACGCAGTATTCACGTGTGAACACGTGACTAGTGAAAAATCAATAATCGCAGACGCATCGAGCAAAATGGTAACCAACGATGATCGCGATAGTCGCACCGAGGAAAACGTAGCTTTAGAGACTTGAAAATTTTATAGCGTGTTCATTTATATTTTATGTACTACATGTTGTCTGTTCCAAAAGAGAAAGATCATTTCCGCCGTCTGGTTTTTGTCGGTCGCTGCGCATTTCCCACCGACTCGTAAATACAATACAGCATTAGGTACTATAGTCCTGGCCAAACGAACGTGTAGTTACTGTAATTGGTGACTCTGCCTCCGTCAGCCACTGACGTATTAAAGTCTAATATTTTAGTTGAAAGTTCACACATCTGGTGCGCAAAATTATTTGTTTTTAAAATATGCTGCTAAAAGTGTAAGTATTTAAACGTTATCTTCTGTGACATCGCCTCTTAGTAGACGGAGTCACCAACCGCACGTTCGTTTGGCTCCGACTTTAATTATTAGTAATTACTAATTACTTAGTAGTAATTACTAATTAATAATTACTAATTACTAATTACTAAAGCAGCCGCAGGCCTCCGTGCTTTTCGGTAATTGTCAATGTCTTCACGAAACGTCGGTTAGCAAAGTGGGAGAAATTTGGCCTCGGCACTACCGCAACTGTTCAGTCGTGTATGCGCAAAAGTGACCGTTCTCTTTTGGAACAGAGTACCTATATATTATTATGTGTGATAAAATTTTGTGATTTAAATTTTTAATAAAAAATGTCAAAATTTTAATCAATACTTACATTATCTGACTTTTCTGACTGAACTTCGCTCAGAATCATTTTTTCGAATGCGATGGTTTATCATTGCATTCGAATTCTAATTAAAATTAAACACCTGTATCCCTGTGTGGTTTTTTTTTTTTGTTTGAAGACACTTACTAGAATACTAGTTACTACCCGATACCCGAAATAATGCTTAAATTTTCACGAATAGCATATGTTTCCTATTAGAAAGTGGATGTTGTTGGTACTTTAAATATGTCATTTTTTGAATTTTTCAAAATTAACCCTATGCCATAGAAAAAACGGCACATTTTCCACGAAAACTGAAATTTCGATGAATTCGATTTCAATATTTCACGATAACTCGTGCAATTTTAAAGTTAGAGACTTGAAAATTTTATTGAGTGTTCACAGAGGCACTATAAATAGGTATGTATTAAATTTGGGAACCGTTACGAATTTACGATAATTTTTCTACAAAATATAAGACGTTACATATTTCGTAAAATTCTCATTTTTATGTACTTATATAATGTATGATAAAATTATCAGTTTTGGGTTTTAAGGTCTAATAATTTTACTGAAGTATACTCACATAATACTAACATGATATCAAAATATTAGAAAAATCCCAAGTCTCAATTTTTTTATGGGTTTAAAGCTGAAATTTCAGTATAATCAATATTTAAAGTACCTATTTATATGGATTCTTCTTATTCAATATTTTATAATCATGTTAACATTTTTTAAAAATTTTATTGAAATTTAATTACATTTTACTTAACTCAGTTCCAATAAATTGTTAGTTACTACATTTTCGATTTTTTTTTTTTTTTTTTTTTTTATAGCTGTTTAAAGTATAAAATAGAAAGGGAAAGGGATACAGGTGTAAGGAGGATAGTGTTGAATTTTGATTAAAATTTGAATGCAATGATAAATCATTACATTCAAAAAACGATTCTGAGCCAAGTACTGTCAGATTTGGGTATTTAAGAGACTCATTTGGGGGTTTTATCCCTTCCCTTTCTTTTTTGAAATTATTTATTTAAACATTGTTTAACAATATGAATAATTAATAAATAAATAAAAACCCAAGTCCACAAAAAATTTACTTTATTATTTTAGTAAATACGTATTTCGACAACGATGTTATCATCTTCAGTACTAAACACAGACTGATCGATCATAGCTAGATGCGCTTAAATACTAGTGGTCTTGCACTTATAAGTCATGAGTTTTATGACTTATTCATGCGCGTCTAATATTATAATAGTTTTAGCACAGATAACATTAAACTAGATGGCCGACTCTTTTTATTTTCCTATGATGCCAATGTAATTAACAAAAATGGAAAAAAGTAAAACCCTCCTCAGTTCAGTGTCATCACTTTGATGGGGGAAAAAAATTTGTATGAGTTTCTTAACTACATCACTGATTTTTACTGTTTACTATGCGCTCAGCAATTAAAATTATTTAAATGCTTAGATTTTTTAAAATATAATATAATAGTAGAAATAGACAAATAGTAGAGTATGATTGCAACAATCATAAATTGAACTAAAACTAAATATTATTTTATAAAAAGTCATTTAACGCCATTTTTATCCACTCACCTCTTTAAATATGTATATAATAGAATAATATAATATGTTATATTATAATAAGATTTTAATTAAAATCAATATTTTTAAAACTGCAAAAATGTTTATCATTTTATACTACTTAAGTTGCATAGCCTAAAAATTCCTATTTTAGATTCTGAGCGAAGCGAAGAATGTATTGGTTTTACAATGATGTGTGATTTTTTTTTTTTTATTCTGTAAACATTTTTACTACCCGAAATAATGCTCCAATTATCATGAATAGGGTATGTTTCCGGTAGCAAACTGGATCTAGTTGGAACTTTATTTAGGTCATTTTACCTAATTTTCAAAATTGACCCTAAGCGGTAGAAAAAACGGCGAAAAAATGGCATGCATAATATTTAGTTCTTGTTTCTTAGTTACTTGTTTTTTTAATTTTATTGAAGTTATGTTGTAGTTTGTTTCTAATATGAAGAATACTAAAAATTATTTTGACATAAACAATATTATTATTACCTACCTAATTAAGTAGTATTCAAAATTCAAATAGCTATAGGAAATGTAAATAATTTAATTAATGTTTTAAATATATTCATTAAGTGTATTTATAATATTTTTTTATTGGATTTTAGATTCCCCATCTTCGTCGATAATTGATTCAAATACTATAACATCTAATGTACCAGTTGAGGGTTCAGATTTTACTATTCCTGAAATAGGACAAGAAAATAATTATTCTAAAGTAACATGTAGAGTTTGTCAAGAAATGATTGATATAGTTTTCAAAAAAGATCAACATGTTGTAAAGTGTAATCGATGTAATGAAGCTACTGTGAGTACTTTGTAAATGAAATTATGTATTTAAAACTAAATATTATCATTTTGCACTAGTAAGAATTTTTATATTTTAGCCAATTAGAAGTGCTCCAGCAGGAAAAAAATATGTACGTTGTTTATGTCATTGTCTTTTAATTTGTAAAAGTTCATCACAGCGTATTGCTTGTCCACGTACGAATTGTAAACGAGTAATAAATTTAGCACCTAGTCCAATAACACCACCTATACCTCAAGTACCAGGAATGTGCCGAGTCACTTGTGTGCATTGTAAAGATACATTTTTGGTAAATTTTAGTAAATTATATATGTTGTGGACATTATAAAACAATTTTTTTTATATTCAAATTTTACTAAATATTATTTTAGTTTAATATGTTACAAAATGCACTTGCTAGATGTCCTCACTGCCGCAAAGTGTAAGTATTTATAATATTTTACAATTACAAAAGAATATTAAATTATTATAAATAATATTATATTATAGATCATCAGTTGGTCCAGATTTTGCAAAAGCAAAATCTATATTTTTTCTTGTGGTAACTTTAATACTTTTACTTATTGGAGGAATTTTGACTTACTTTACATACTCATATGCAATGAATCATAATAGTTACCTAATAATTCATTTGGGTTAGTATCTCATGTAATAAAATTAAATATTTAATAATAAATTACATTTTATTTTATTATTTTAGGAATTATGTTAATAACTATTTTAGCATTTTGGAAATGTTTGTATTACTATCGAATCAAGGTCAGTACAATTGATGGACCTGTTTAATACAAAACTAATTATAATATTGATAGATATATTATATAATATATTTTATATTGCGGGAAATAATAATCATTATTTTATATAATTTTTGTTCATTAAGAATATTGTATTTATGAAATTTTGTAAAATACTTTAAAGA
This sequence comes from Tetraneura akinire, assembly GCA_021307375.1. Lineage (NCBI taxonomy): Eukaryota > Metazoa > Arthropoda > Insecta > Hemiptera > Aphididae > Tetraneura > Tetraneura akinire. The sequence goes on from JAIUCT010000015.1 coordinate 426,548, forward strand.
TAAAATTTTAATAAATTTATACTTAGTGATGTTTATTATGCCTTTGTGTTAAATAAATAAAACATTTTTCATGTTAGATTAAATGTTTATAGCTTATTTCTATTCTAAAAAACTTTATTAAAAAAAATTAATTATATATATTTATATATTTATAAGTAAAACTATCATGCATTATAGTAATATATTTTCATCTTTAATTTATAATTTATTATATTATCTATTATTTTAACTTGTACTCAATGCTTAGATAAAAATATATATAATAGAATAAATTATATTTTAATAATCAGTATTTATGTGATTCAGAGATTATTATTTTTATTGTGTACATTGTAATTTTATATAATAAAATTATAATAATTCAATATAAAAATATATTTATTGAAAATACTATATAATAAAATTATTACTTTCCCTACATTGATTAAACTTTTGTTAAACACAAATTATTAATGAATTTTTTTTTTTATACTAAAAATTAAATTTCCTATTTTTTTAATCTATTCACTTTAAAATTTTTCCTCCTCCCAAAACTTCAATCATTATTGATTATGTTACGAACCGACCTTTCATATCAGAAATCATAAATGTATTATTAGAAGCAGAAACTTCACAGTCCACGGGAACCGATATTTTTATGTTAACTAATTATATATTTAACAATAATATAAATAGTATAATCTAAATAATATAAATTCTAATAAATAATTATATCTAAGCACAAACAAGTATGTTGATGTATGAGGATGTATTTATATAGAATCTGTAAATATTAAAATATCAAATGCACACATAGTTTATTGTTAAGTATAATATAAAATTTGTGATAAAATAGTCTGAATTGATAATTTCATCTGTCAAAACAATAACAACAGGACACTACGAATATATAAAAGACCTGAAGACAGATGATCAGACAGACGACCAGACAACGACTACAGCTAACTACATACGATCATAGTCATAGTCACTTGAAACCTGCATCAGACGATATATAGATGAGGAGTTCATCATAATTGTGTTTTATTAGTGTACTTATAAATATTTTGAGTTTTGTGTTTAATAAATTTAATTAAATAATTCTAACTACTGCACATATTTGATTCGATAATATTAGTTGAACTGGCACACAACAATTAACTATTATCTTATATTTTTACTATATTTGTTAATTCGTTATGGAATATAATAGATAATAATTACTCTAATGATGTTAGTTTCAGTCGGTTCTAATATGTGTTCAAGGTGATATAGTATACGACGGTCATCATCTAAAATTAACATTGGATGCTAGTTTGTTAAATTAAATGGTTCGCATAATATTTTTTATTTTGAGTAATTATATTAACTTATAATTTTTCCAAAAAGAGCTGTAATTTTTAATATTCTGGATCATTGAATATAATACTATTTGCACTACACGATAAAAACAAATTTGACATCACTGGTTAGTTTGGTATTAATAATATAAATGGCATATAATTTTTATAAATGAAAGCATGATATTGGATAATAAAAGTGATTCAATTATCATAATGTGAATGAATGCTTTAGATAAATAATTTCATCTAGTTAGTACTTTATTTAGATCATTTAAAGAATTTCTCTACAGTTGTTTTATGAATAACTATCTTATTTTTAAAAGATAAATTATCAGAAATGAAGGATTAGTGATAAAATCCACAGAAACTATAATTTAAATAAACTTGATTTTACTACTTAATTTTAATAATTCAGACTTAAAATATTTATTGAATATTCAAATAGGTATTTTACATATGTAAAAAAATTGTAGAACTATTATTTTTATATGCCATAACAAAGGTTATGTAATAATTAAATGTATCAAAATATTGATCATTAATTTATTATCAGTATATCATTTGAATTTAAATCTTAAATCTCAACCTTAGATCATATACTATGGATTGTGCTATGCCCATATAAACCCATATAATATAGTTTTTAGTTTTTTACCAATTTTAGCTATATTTTTGATCGCAACATTTTCTAAAAGTACATGCGTGCATAGAACCGTGTACTCTCATTGGTCACCGCATGTGCAGGCTTCCGCATGATAATACAAAATGTAAAAAATGGCATCAATAGTCAATTATAAAATATTCTAAAGACCAGATTACACTTGTCAAAATAGCAACATCCATATACTACGAATCAGTATAACTTGCCACGAACATGTATCAAAATTATCATACATGGCGAAAACATTTTTATTTTTACATTGATTAGTTATTGTTTAATCTTTTTAATTAAATTAAATTTTTCTAAAAAACTATAAAATAGTCTAAATACTTACATCAGTGCTCAAATTAAAGTTATAGTGATTCCTGGTTCACAGACTGTAAACCATTCCTTTAAGTAATTACACGCATGTCATTTTGTGCTAATACCATTGCAAACGGTTAGACGCAATAAGCAACCCATGCACAATAGAAAAAAATGTAGCCAAAATATAATGGTGTCAGATAATTGGCATATAATGCAATTCCATAGTATATTATTTAACATCTCAACACTATTCTTCCATATCTTTATCTGGTGACTTTTTTCTAATATAACTTATAAGTACTATTAAAAATAATGAGGTAAAAAATATAATTGTTACTTCTTAAACATAGATATACAAATTATTGAATTTTAATAATATTGGGATATTAACAAAAATTTGACCTTTATTGTTTAATTAATATAGTAATCATTTTAATAGTTTATAATGAAGATAAATTTAAAATTTATTAATTTGTGATATAATGAGTTAACCCCATGTACTATAATATTTAAAATAAAAAATTATTCATAATATAAAATGTGTTGACTAAAGTTGAATTTTAATAAGTTTATACAATATAATTTATTTAATATTAGTATTACTACATAACAAAATTATCAATACATAAATATACATTTATAATAAAATTGATCATACCAATAAATAAGCAAACATACGTTTTAACTCTACCAAACCAATATAGATGCATGTTTATTGGATTCATCACATTTTGTTTCAAGTATAGAACGCCTTGCTTGTGGCATCATAAATAAGTGTTGCATATATGAAGCCATATAACAAATAGCACCAAGATTTGTTAATCCAACATATCCAAAACCGGAACGACCATCATCATGAAGGCCAATAATCCCATAAGTATGGAGGACGATTTATATCTAAAAAATAATAGACAATAGTAAAATAAATTGAGTATTAAATATTAAAATATTTAGGTACCATTATTATGTTATTCTAATAATTTTTTATATAAATATTCATATTTTTTTGGAGTTTCTTTCACTAATTCAAAATATAAGGTGCCTAATAAAAATTCTGCCAACAGATATCCTGGTGCCACAAAAGTAGATAGATCATTAATATCATTGCAATCATAAAATGATATTGAGAGAAGTTCAGTCAGACATACTGATTATAAATTGGTCATTCAAATTTTGACATATTTAATGAAATTTAACTTTATTTGGATTTAAAAATGTAATTACAGTTTTAAATTGTAGCCTGTAAAATATCTATATTAATATTCAATAAAATGTATAAGCCTCTGTAAATTATTATTTAGTTATCATAAAATAAGATATAAAATCAACAATATCAAGATCAATATTAGTTTCATTGAATTTTACAATATTTCCATAATTTTGTGATAGTTTACCTAAAATTAAAATAAAAACACTAGGAAATTCAAAAAATATATTTAATTTTCTATTGAAAGTATACCCTACTTGTGATAATCAAGCCATTTTTGCTACCCCAAAAATTGTCTTCAAATATAAAGGAAAAAAGCATATATTATTGAAAAATCAATACTCTGTTAATTTTACTCAGAATCTAAAATAATTGTACTAAAAGATTATTTACATAGGTAATATAAATGTTACAATAGTAAACAAAATATTACAACTTAAGACAAGAATATAATATTCTATGGAATATCAAAATAATACAATTAAAATGCAGTTTATACACCTATACATTTAATTCTGATGAAATTGAAAGAAGCCATTTTTTTGAAAAACATGTTCATATTTCATATATATTAAAACTATACTTGGTTAGAAAAGCAGACAAAAATGACCAAATTTCGTCATTGCTCACATAGTCACATATTCCCGAACCGCAACTTTCTCTGAAGAACCCCTTCCAAATTCTCAGACAGTACAGCCCATTTATCATCGCCGCTCATCAATATCTTGCACATGTAATACACCACGATTCAAATAACAAAGTTACTACAATGTTTTAACTGTGCAGCTTGCCAAATAGTATCTATATGTTCGTTAGTAATTTTGTCTTCCGACGCTAATAATTTATATTTAATTACCTAAAAATTGTTCATAATAAATGAATAAACTTATTAAAAAACTTAAACATGACAATGATGGTACACTGAATAGTTGTAAAATTGTAAGTACGTTGAAATTCGTTTGCTATGTTTTTGGTCAAAATTATTGAAATTGAATGACTACTATGAATTATGATACACGATCAAAATCGTTTATACTATTTGATTTAAAATCAAACATTCGAATTTACCAATTTTTAAACTGTTCCAGTGTTTTTAGAAAAACGTTAAACCCAAAACTTATAAAATTTCAAGCAAAATGTTTTTAAATGAATTAAAACAAGCCTTTGCGACTCCAAAAAAGTAAAACTATGACTACATTGGTATTGCGCGCAAATTGTGTAGATTGAACGTATGAATCGTATTATAATATTAATGTTTTGTAAATTTTTTAAAAATGTTTATTTTTCATGTTATATAAATATATATCTAAAAAAATTGAGTACACCAAAATTCAAATCAGATTTGCTGTCACAGATAATATACATAATTAGCTCAATACAATAAAATAATACACTAATATAAATATATATTAAGGGTAATTTTATTTTGATATTATTTTATTATTATCTCATTGACAGTGTCGGATTTGAGGGGACGTTAATCTGTGGCTTAAGTTTATGTAAACTTCAGTGGCACCGGTATTAGTTTTTGTATATAGTGTTAATTGTGTTTAAGGTGTCACTGATATAGTATCGTTTTGTGAGTGATCGACCGTTGTAGTTTTGTCTTTTTTCGTCCGTTCCAGAGGATTGTTGTGGCGGTGTTCTTGTTTTCCTTTCTACAGCCATCTTGTGCAAAACCACGTTTGTGTGTCTTCGTTGTTTGGCCGTCTGGTAATTATCGTTTGCGCAATTATTATTGCCCTTCATTTAATTTATTTGTCCCCAGTTTAGGGTGGTCAATTGTTTACCAGCGGCCTTTGTGAATACGTGGTTTTGTTTTGTTTTAGGATTGTGTTCGGCTGCAGCAGGGTGTGAATTTGCATATCAAGTAAGTGGTGCACCACATTATTTTAGGCTAGGCCGACGGGTCTTAGTATAATAGTCATTTTAGATTCACGTTATATTCATGTAAAATTATTATACATATTACTTGTTAAGCCAGTCAGGCAAGGCGGCAGAAAACCGCTATATGTGAAAGCACCTTAACTTAAAAATTGCCTGAGTTATTGTGAAATAATTAAAATTGAATTCGAAATTTGTTTTCGTAAAAAATGCCGTTTTTTCGTTATTTATTCGTCGTTTTTTCTATTGCATAAGGTAATTTTGAGAAATTCAAAAAATGACCTAAATAAAGCACCAACTATACATCCAGGCCCGCGCTTACCTGTTTAGCTGCCCTTGTGCTGCCCCTACACCTTACCATAATCGTAATATTTTATAGTATTCTACTACAGTGGTCTATTCATTAACAAAAAATGTAAGGGTTTGTTTAACAAGTTGTACCTATCAGGCGCAGATCCAGAAAATTTTAACGGGATGCTAAAATGAAAAAAATTATTAGTAGTGATATACTTTTTCATTTTTTAAAAATGTAGGTATGTATAAAAAGTTTTTCAACATTAACATTTTTAATAAATATTACTTTTAATTAACATTACAATAATAATTATGAAAAATTTTTTTATAAAAATTATATATAAAATATATATTATATATTTTATAAAATAAAAATTTTATTGATGGTCAAACGATAGGGGGTGCTTGAGCACCCATAGCTCCCCCCTGAATCCGCGCCTGGTACCTATAAACAATAATTCAGAATTTTTTTCTCCTTATAATGTAGAAAAAACAATTGTTTAATAAATAAATAATAACTTGCTTAACAATGTTAATAATTAGGTACATCATAATATTTATATAAAATATTTAAATTATAATACATTAAACATTTAATAATTAGGCAACTTATTATAATTGATATAACATTTTATTATTAATATAATATATTTCAAATAAGATAATATATTATGATTTATGATTTGATACACATTATATATTTATATATTTCGAATTTTTATCAAAATAACGAAAATATTTTGATATGCTAATTAAATCTTGAAACTAATTTTATCTAAAAACGACCATATCTATATCATAGAGATTATTTTAAGTTTAAGGCCGCCCTTAAGTTTTGGCCGCCTTTGTTATTTGCACACCTTGCACACCTAGTTAGCGCGGGCCTGTATACATCCACTTTCCAATCGGTAACATATGCTATTCGTGAAAATTGGATCATTATTTCAGGTAAAAGAAGTGTGTCCAGGCAAAAAAAAAAAAGAAAATAAGACATATTGTAAAATCAATACATTTTTCACTTTGCTCAAAATCTAAAAAATATGATTTTTATGGGTATACTACACCTACTTCTACTTAGTACATCCTACAGCTTTTTGTATTTCTTAAATATTATAAAGCATGTTCATGTTTCACGTAAACATAACAACTGTTCATCTGTTCCTCAGTTAGACACTTCTTTATTGAACACGTACTGTGTACTTTTAATGTATAAAATATTATAATTCATATAATAATATATTTAACATTTTCTCATATTTAATTATTACCTATATTATAAAATAGTTTTACCGTCAAGGGTATAATTAAAAAAAAAAATATTGTGTATCCGTAGAACAAAAATAATCGACTACCTAGATATATAAAAGTATATAATCTTTATATACAGGTATATATATATATATATAATGTTACGTATTATTTCAGTTTAATATGTCTCTACATGATTTAGTCGATACCGATTGTGGTGGGTCCAATTCTTTAGTCAAATTTTCTACGCATTTTGTCCAAGATTACGCCTTCAAAGACCAGGATCTGAAACAATTAGTGCAGACTGAAAACAATGATGAACAATTTTTGGAAGCAAGTACAGAGGAGGTTTGGGAGGTAAATTGTACATAAAAATTGACAATTACAAATTAATTCTTAATTTTTGCTTTTTAGTTAGCAGATCAGTTATTTAGTTCTACAGAAACAGACACGTTTAAAATGAATGATATATTATCTGAAATTAATCGCGTCGAAAGTAGAAGTCTTGAAGATGATTGGCCAACACAATTTATTAACCAAATTGATAAACAAGTTAGTACAAAATATGCAATATATAATTATATTAATTTTGTATTAATAATACAAATTATGTTTAAATACTGGTTATCAATAAAAATGGAAATGAACTTTATACTAATGCTATGGTAATACATTTTTTCTTGATTTTATTCGGTAAGCATTTTATGTGTTTTAGTTTGTTATACCATAATTCAGTGAATTTATAAATATATAGAAATTGGATCTTCTATTAAAAAAAAAAAAAATAATTTTTCCCTTATTCCTAAGTATAAATTAAAAACAATTCAATCAATTTTAAATACAATTTTTAATTGCTAAATTATTTGAATTCATAATAGTGCTTGATTTGGGGGTTGGGAGGTAACCATATTAGGCACAGTAGTCAGTTGCCCATAGATTAGTATACTATAACTAGCAGTTGCCATAGGGCCTCCGTTATTAGGTGATAAACTGATAACTGTCCTCAAATATTTATGTCTGTTTATATTTTTTATTATGGTTTAGAATTTTCGTTATTTTAAATTTTTAATGGCCAAATTGTATTATATTAAATAACAATTTATTTTTAAATTACAGATATTAAAGAAATATAAATATTTTGTTTTGTTTTTATATATATTATTATATGTAGTCTTTAATTCAATACGTTTAGAAATTATAGTAGATATTAAAGTTTTATTTGTGAAAATGTTTAATAATGATGGCTGACTGCTAAGTTAGGAAACTTCTAGAATTATTTATTTTTTTGATACACTATATAAAATGATGTTGACTATTAGTGCTTCAATTTCAATCTTGTCTTAATCCTCAAAATACCTAAATAACCTAAATTTGGCTTTAATTATAATAAATAAATATGATTCAAATATTTAAATTTAAATATACCATAATATAATAATTTAGGTGTCTATTCGTATTATGTATTTAATATATGTTTACTTTCTTGTACTCCACGCTCGGATATATTGAATTAAATTTATAAAATGTACAAATACTTGAAAGTTTCATACTATTTACACTAAATACAGTATATACAGATACCCCGCGGTCTGCGATTACATTAATTGTAATTCTTAATATTAAGTACTTAGAAATTTGTAAACTTAACTATTTTAGCATAAATAGGTATCTACGAATATTTTATTATGGGTTATTATTATTGATTTACTTATGATCATTTAATAGATAGGTATAAAAATCAAAAATCTTTAAATTTATTTTGAATTCTTATGAGTACTGGGACAAAATGATTCTCACAAACCTACTATTGACTATTCCCTTTCCAACGAATATAATAGATATATGCCAGTCATAGATATTTGTATTATATTTACTTGTAAAAAATTAATTTAATTATCAAATATGAATGGTACATGATTTATTATTTATGATATATAAGTTATTATTTATTATTTTTAATTATTATTTTAGTAATCTAAAATCTAATAAACAAATTTAAGTAAATATACCTATATTATATAAATATATTTCTATGTATTATAATTATAATAAATTATATTTTAGGACCAGTCGTTTGATCCTAATATTTGGAGTTCTTCAGAAAATAAAATGCTATTCAAAGATGAAGTAAATGATTTTGGTTATAATAATGAATGGGGAAAAGAAATAGAGGAACATTATCAAAATAATGAGTAATTATAATTAGTTAAAATTTCAAATTTATATTATGCTATATCTAATAGGTACCCCTATCTAATTATTTTTATATTTTTAATTTAGTAAGAAGACAACAAAATCACGTTTTAATTATGATACAAATAAAGAAAATGAAGTTCAATATGATGATCTTAATGTTGTATCTGTAATACACGACGATTTAACGGTAAATTGTTGCCCTGGGTACACATTTTTTTTATGTCCTCTTTCTCTTATGGTTTTTTATAGTGGCAATTTTTCTACCCATAAAAAAATTACAATACATGCAATATGGAAATAGTATCATGTATACAAATTTATCGAGTGCTCTATACTCGGTTCCAAATAAGAAGTAACCTCGGCGGCGCTCAGTTTTCGTCGGCGACGGTCAGGTCACGCCCAACCGTTTCTACCACTACACTCAACGAATTTTCTGTTACATTTATCGTATATTATGTAGAGATCGCCGTGTGCGTGTGTCATGCGCACGTGATGGTGGTGTACAGTACAGCGCGGCGATTCTACGTTCTATGTAATAATGCATTTTAAATTATGAGTTCACGTTAATTGTCGAAATGAAACTAATGTGTCGCTCCCGTCGGAAATGCTACCCAAAGTTGGTGCTTGCAGCACAGCCACGCCCATTGCACACAACTCGGCCGCCGAGGTTACTTCTTATTTGGAACCGAGTATATAATGTTGAATATCATAGATACTCTAAAGTCTAAACAGTACGCATGATAACAAAATTAAATTTTTATATATTTACAAAATGTCAACAAATAAAAAAAAAATAGTGAACAAATTCTACAACTGCTTAAATAATTCTAAATCTGTTAATATATATATATATATATATATATATATATATATAAAAACTCTCAGTTAAATTTGCTGCCCGGGGCAATTGCCCTTTCTGGCCTCCTAAATACGTCACTGCTTAGTTGATAATATAAGAATTTAATATACTCAATTTCATAAGAAAAAAATTTAGCTTTTGCCTAATAAATTATTTAAGAAAATAAATCAGAATGTATAAAAGTTAAAACTTAAAATGATCAAAATCACTACCTTATAATATAAACTATCTAACATAAGTAATCAAAATCACTACCTTATAATATAAACTATCTAACATAAGTAACCATAGACTCATCTGCAATCTGGATGTTTACTATAGGTACCTGTATTTCCCATCAGAATTATTAAATATATAGAGACAATGATAAGGTGAACATTTAACGAATATAATATATTACAAATATTTTTAGGAACCTTATAAACAAATATCAATTAAAAATAATATTGATATACCAGTAAATACTCATGGAATTGGATTATATAGGAATTCATTACATCTTAATCAAGATTTTCAGTATGACATGTTTGGAAGATTCAATAATGAATGTGAGATGGATAATAATATATTTAACACAATGTTACCGAGTACATCAAGAATGGTGAATCCGAATTCGGTTATAGGACAATCTGCTACGTCAAATTTTGAACAAGTTCCAAAAATTAATATAAATAAAAGTGAAATAAAAAATGAATCGTACGATTTTCAAACTTGGGTTTCTAAATTAGATGAAAGATTTAAATTACGAGTAGAAGAAAAAAAGGTGAATTTATTCTTCCTAAAAAATTGTATAAAGTATAGATAATTACTAAAATAATATGGTATTATTGTAATATATAGGAATATTCCTTCACACCAGATAATGAAATGGAATCAATAGAAAATCCATTAGTTGAAGGAAAACGGCGATTGGAGAATGGTGAATTACCATCAGCTGTATTATGTTTTGAAGCAGCTGTTAAACGAGAACCATCTAATGCAGAGGCTTGGCAGCTTTTAGGTACTACTCAGGCTGAAAATGAACAAGTTAGTATATCCATAACTAAAAGAGTATTTTATAAACAAATATTTATGTATGTGTATATATTATAAACTGTCTATATTAATTTATTTTATTTGGAATTTTCATAGTAGGTTTACATATTAGCATGTTAAATTAATTAGTTTGTTAAGAATTAGATTTTTAATAATATATTTTCACTTTTTTTTTTTAATTATTATTAATAATACTATAATGCTGAAATGAAATATAACATAAAATCAATGTTTTATAAATTAATATTAAATTATAATTTTTTTATTTACATATTTCCACAATATGTTAGTTTTTGATCTAGAACTAATATTATTTTATTAATATTTTTAAGGAACAACTAGCTATAAGTGCATTAAACAAATGTTTGGAATTAGAACCCGAAAATTTGACTGCTATGCTTTGTTTGGCTGCTTGTTATACAAATGAAAGTTATAATTATGAAGCATGCAATATGCTTATGGTAAGTAATTAATTAATTAAAAATATAAAATGTATTTATATATTTGCATATGTTTAAGGAATGGTTAAATAAAAATCCTAAATACTCGGACATTGTAAAATCAAAACCATTACCCGAAGATGTACGTTCAATAAAATTTTTACTTACTATGTATGTATTTTTTTAATAATATGTACCTATATGGTTTATTAAATTTTATTTTAATTAAATTTAACTTGAAAATGTATGTATATGTCATCCAACAATAACATGTTATTGTTATCAAATTTATAAAAATTTCTATTATTTAAGAAAATAATTACGTTAAGTAACATAAAAATATTTAATTTTTTTAATTAAATTTATATTTACTTTTTTAATAAGTATTTACAATATAAAATAGAATAATTAAATTTAGTTTACATTATTTTAACATATGTAGAAAATTATATGAAACTGTAAAGGATATGTATATTGAAGCTGC
>JAIUCT010000015.1:438493-448987 GCA_021307375.1 Tetraneura akinire
CATTGAATTTTTTATTACCTAAAATATGAGTATACATTTAAGTTTCATTAAAGTTTGATATCTAATATATTATTTAATAATTATGTATATGTTTCAGGGACTTATGTTTATTAAATGAAGAATTTAGTTAGGAATATGGTCATGGTTAAACCAAAGTAATATGGTTAATGAAGATTAATATAGTGCTGAAAAAATGTGTTTTTAGTTTTTGAATAAGAATCATAATATACCTAATATATAAGAAACTGTATTTTTATTTTTTGAGTAAATTTTGTAAATTAATGTTTCATTATGTAATTTGGTACTGGTGTATGGCTTTCTAAAAAAACATATTTAATTATATTTTACAGGTGTTCTTTATTAGGTATAGGTACCTAAATTTTAAATAACTCTTTCTCTCCATGCATTAAATAACTCTTTCTCTCCATGCATATATGAGTATAGATTAATATTAATTTAAAATGGATAATGTTAAAATTAAAATATGAACTATTATTGCTCAAATACATATTATATTTGAATAAATTTATGAATAATAAATTTGACTGCTATAGTGTAGAAAAATATATTTTTAATGATTTATTACTTATGATATAATTTAATAAAAATAAACTACCCATTAATATCTACCTATTTATATTTATAGTTCAATTGTATATTACTATATTAGGTATGTGGAAAATGCATTTATGCATACAAGTATATAAAATTACATAAGTCTACCCTTATTAATAAAACTATAATTTATTTCTACCCATTTTAAAATGATATTAATATATAAGTAGGTGCTTCTCTAATAGTGTAATTAATAAAATTAATATTAGTTTTAATAATATAACATATTTTTATTCAGTGTATTTTTTAAATTTTAACAGATACTTAAAATATTTAATTATTATAATTATTTGTGTAGGTAATTATACCCACATCCTACAGTATAAATATTATTTATTAGTTTACCTATTTATAATTAGGTGCTTTGTATTAACAAAGATTTTTTATAGAATTTAAGTTTTAATTTGTTGCATTTCAAACATTACTTTATATACAGTAAAATAATCAATAAACTAATTTTGACTCTTTTACGTAAGTATTACATATTTATGTTCCATGTTGGTTTAGTCGCCATAAGATCTATAAACCTTATGGCTTCTTTATATTCAATACCTATGTAATATTATATAAACGAGTATAGATGAATTAATATTTGGGGGATAAGAAATGTGACGATATGTTCACATTACACTATTATAGATAATATGTTCACTGTAGTTATACATCTGTCCAATTATTGCCTTTCGACTAGTGTAACATCATATGCTAATTCATGATTTGTGTAATATTTCTTCTTCGTCGGATACTTATTATTAGGTATTCCTTATAGGTACCAAAACTAATAATTGTAAATTTACACAATAATTAAATTAATAAATAGCTCTTTTTTTAAACATTTGATAAGTAACGTGTTACCGCTGGATATTATACATAGTAATAATATAATAAATGGTGAATATTGCTATAGATATGTATTTTTTTTTTTTTTTTTTGTAATTATATATTTGTACTATTTAACTATAGGTATTGTATTATTATTTAATAAAAACGTACCTACACCAAATATTACAATAACGTTTAATAAGATTGACCAAAAATATTGCCTATTTTTGAAAATTTTATTGAAAATAAAACCAATAGTTCCCAATAATTTTTTTTTTTTACGGAATATTAAGGAAAGTCTTGAAAATGAAAATAATTATTGTGTTATTGTTCATAATACATTTGACCATAACTATTATAATGATGAATAAGAATAACATACATATACATTATATTTATTATTTACGTTTTCAATAATTTAAGTTATTCTTAAGATTAAAACATTACTATATATAGATTAAATACATATTATTACATAATATAAATACATTATTTATATTTACTACACCTTTTAAAATTTAAAATTACCATACCTTAAACCTTAATCCTCTAATTAAATAAATTATCCTACTTTCTAGCTAAGGGCTGCGAAATGCGCGCGCACTCTTATCAGTTATCACATTCTCGCAGCCAAACGCTGTCCTGTAGTGTAACCACGATTTAAGATATACATGTTGGAAGTTGGAACCACGGTTTAAGATTTTCTGTGGTGAGACCATAGAGTAATAAAACTATAGAGGCGGCACTAGTATATCTTTCAATAACATCATAATGAAGCAAAATGTAAACGCCATTGTACCCCTGTTACGATTATATTGTTCACTAGATGGTGTTGATTTCAACAAAATATAATTAATTACAGTTAACTTTATCTAATTATTTAGTTTTTACCTCTATATTATTATGAAAGAAAAATAATGAATTTAATTTTCTCATAATATGCATAAATAAACTAGTCGGTGATCACAATAATTATTAACATTTCACAACACATTATACAATTAATTATTATTTATTATAGGTAGTCATACAAATTACAAATACAGAAAATTCAAAATTTACTAATAAAATATTAACTTGGAAATATTAAATAATAAATATTGATAACAGTTAATCATTACACTGATTACAGTAATACTGTATATTTTAATATTTAATCTTGTAAAATTAAAAAGTTTTTATTTATTACATGAATAATATATAATTATGTTTTAATAATTATTGTATTAGTTCATTCGATAATATTATATTATTCGTATAATGGTCAAACTGAAAGTACCCCGTTTCCGCTTCAAATTCAATATGATATTTTCATAAAATTATATTTTTATTATTAGAAAATATAATCAGATACAAAAAAAAAATTTCATAGTTCTTTCCAAGTGGAAGGGACGCTCGCTACGTCTACCGGCTTCGCTCACTTCCTCAATCGCCGCTTTGCGGCACTTTTCGTGAGGATGGGCTACGCCCCAACCCACAAGGGACTAAAGCATACCTACCTAATACCTACCCCATAGAACGGATACTGGTGCGGATAGGCAGTGGTTTCGTTTGACCTAAAACCTCGCTTCGCGAGATCTTTGGATATTTACCTATATATTACGGTCATATAAAGTCCGGGATTATACAATACACAGCGATAATTGTCTATAATGCTAAATCATCTCATCCGTTTTCTATATTGCCCAATATACGAAGGGCATTGTATAAAATGCCCAAATTGTATACTTTGCCCGTGACATATATATACACATATGAGATATGACATATGATTGTATTAACAATTTATAATTTTTACAATAAATAAAATATAAATGTATTATTATTAAACCATTGTGCATCTTAAATATCCCAAGATGAAATACATTATTTTAAAGAAATACATAAGTTAAAAATTTAAAATATATTTAATAAGTGTTTACGAACATAGACCTATTAACTAAATGGACTGCGCTTACAGAAAAATTTACTCAGACTTTTTGCTGATGAGCAAAAAAAGGTATTCTGGAAGAAAAATTATTATAAATTATGTATTCCATGATTTTATGTGATAATAGTCTACATTTTAACGAATGGATCGTTGCAGGAACTATTCCCGACGTTCCAAGGATCTAATACGCATGCGCGTATAATTTATTCTTATGCTGATTCTTGATTATATTTCTTATCAAATTGTAAAAACCACAATATTAACATAAAATTCATGGAAGAAATAACAAATTTACTCTTTTTTTCTTCCATAATACCTTTTTTTGCAAAATTACTTAGTCTGATTTTTATAAAAGATGGGGGGCGAGGAAGGCGCAGTCCATTTAGTTAATAGGTCTATGTTTACGAATTTTAAACGTTAAATTATGGTAACATAAATTAATTATTTTTGTGGATTGGCAACACAGTTAATGCGAGAATTATTGTATCAAAATTCTTATCATTTTTCGACCTACTGCCTTTCACTGGATATGGCCACCCCTTGGGTGAGACGCTCGTTGATATTGTACCACAGATAACATAAATTGTTGTTTACGAATTTGTGACGAAGTTGATAATGAATTAATGACGAATTGACGAATATTAACGATAACATTCCATTGAAACATGTTTGCACAATTTATTAACGGTCAATATTTTTATTTTTTTAGTTTTCTATGAAACATTATTAAAAAATAAATATAAGTGGTCGCACGTACATGGTTTTAAATGTTTAATAATTATTAATTATTATTTAATACATATGATTTAATGATAAACGCGTAACGTCTTTTGTTAACGCATATTGTAATTAAAATTTTACTTATACAGTGTTTTCTTAGTACACAACAACAGGTAAAATTTATTTATTTTTTCATAAATAAAATTCAAATGTAAATGTCAAACAATAATAATTGCCGTACGAACAATGAACAACTTTTAGCGTAAAAGATATTTTTCCCTGTATATTTTTCCTTGATACTATTCAAATAATATATTTTTATTTTGTAACACGAAGTAGGTATTTTATATTTTCTTAAAATAAAATCTAACTTCTATTTTTCTTAAAATTATAAAAATTTCGCAAGTCTTAGTTGAAGAATGATATCTAGTGATGGGAAAATACCGGGTATTTTTGGTATTTATTTTATATTTTTTATTATTTTAGTTTAGTTTTCAAAATATATTTGTAAATAAATGAAAATAAAAAAAATATATTCTTTTTAGTTATGAATTTTTTAATAAAAACAAGTAATATACCTAATGTGCATACATTAAAAAACAACTAAAAAATCACAAACAATTTTAAATTATAATAAAAACCATTTATGTATCACTCATAATTAATTTATAAAACTTATAAATGTAACTGAAATTTCAACATAGAATGATTGATGTTGGTTGAATCTCTAAATCTCTTCCTATGTATTGGTTATATCTAAATTACAATTTATTATAATCAATAAGACAATAAATGTACATTAAAATGTTAACTACCTATATAAATTGAGTCTTATCTATTATTAAATTAGTTTTATTTTACTTTTAATTTTTTATTAATACTGATAAAACTAAATTATATTTAAAATATTTGTTTCAGAATGCCACCAATTACTCGTAGTCAAATAAAGCAGTCTAATTTGATGAAAAATATTCCGTATTGTAAGGAAAATCTACATACAAATAATAGAATAGCCTTGTTTGATATTGGTGTTAATAATGTAAGCATTTTAAATTATTAAATCAAATAAGTTATTAATATAAAATTATCTTAATCATAAAAAAATAGTATATTGTACTTAATAAATATTAGGGTAATATTGTTTGTTAAAATATGTCTTCTATTGTATCAAAAATAAAATTATCTTCCTTTGTCACTTTTAGAGAAATAAAATATATTTTTACTAGGTACCTATATGCTACCTCTAGAAAAATAAAAAATTGTATTTTTGCTTAACCTTCCAATGGGCGCGTTGTAAATTATACAACAGTTAAGTATTAATGTACATTTACTACGTATAAACTATTCTTATCATATTGACAGTTTGGGTATTCCTCAAAAATTTCATTAGTTATAACCAAGATTAATCTCTAAATGTTTCAATAACTATTTTGATTATAATCACATTTTAACACGGTTGAGTCTATCATGTTGACGAGAATACAATACGCGCCGTGTCGTGTAACAAATTTGTATTTTATATATTATTTAAAATTATATTAGTTTTTTGTTGTTAATACAAAAATATAATGTTTTTGAAAAATAAATATGCTGTTACAAGTACAACGGATAACTTAATATAATATTAGGATAATTAAAAATTTTTTTTTTTTCTTTGAACATAGTTGTATGTTCATTTTTTTTATTTGTATAATTAAATCATCAGATTGTTTTATTTTAATTTGATTATCATCAATAATTTTTGTTTTTCTTCTAATACTTCATTTAATTTTGTAAAGTCTTGTTTGCATAATTCACTAGACATTAATTTTTCCTCAAAATTAATATTTGAATGTTCTATAAATTTTAATTTTTCCAAAAGGTTTATGTTTGTAACTTAATTGATTATTTTTCTTTACTTGATAATTTTAATTCTTTATTAAATATTTTTCGATTTGCTTTTGTTTTTATTTATTTATTTGTTTTTTTTTTATTTTATTCAATGAATAATAATATAATAATAACAATAATAATAATTATAATAATAATAATAAAATTTTATTTTGTAAATCTTTTAATGGAATTTCATACTTAGTAGATTCATTAATTAATTCAGTCTGTAAATTAGCATTACATAAATCTTGTTTTTTGTTTTTTTGTTAATATTTGTTCAAATTTATTAGATAAAGTATTTATTATTTCATCTTTAATAGCTAATTCTAAATTTTGATACATTGATAATTTTTCTCGATTATTCTGTAATTCTAATATTTGCTTGTTCATAGATTCCATTTCTTTTTGTTTTGACAAAGTTGTTTCATTTGGTTTATTATCCATATCTATGGTTATATTTTCTCTCTCCTTCACATAATTATCATATTTTTCTTCCAAAGTAGATTTTTCTATTTTTAACATAGTTCGTTCATCATTAATAATATATTTTAGCTTTGTTGTATGTTCTTTTTCTAATTCATTTCTATTTAAATTTTGTTGAAATTTTAAATCATTATTTTTTCTTTCTAAATCAGCTATTAAGGGTGTTTCATCTTGTACTGATTTTAATGCTGTTTTCAAATCTTGATTTACACTTAGATTAATTTTTTTAATTTGCTCGAAATCGTGAGTAATTTTGTTTAATTTTTCTAACAAAATTTTATTTTCATCTTCTTTTTCTTTTATTTTATCATTAAAAGTAATTTCTGAATAAGATTTAGACTTAACTAGTTGATCTTTAATTTGCATTAAAGTTGTATCACAAGTCTCCATTTGTTTATCTTTGAAAGCTACTGATTTATCAAATTGTGTTTTCATATCTTCAACATTAATGAACATTGAATGAAGTTGTTGCTTACGAATTATGTCTAAAGCTTCTTTACTATAAATTAATTTTTTTTTCTTTCATGTCCTGTAGTTCTTTAGAAGTAACATGTAATTCCTGTTTTAATTTATCATTATTATCTTTTGCTACAGAATTTAATTCTATTAAATTATTATAATTTTGTTGCAATTGTTCAATTTCTTGATTTTTATTTTCTAAAATACATTTCAATTCCTGTTTAAGTTTATCTTCAATTTGAATATGATTTTTTAAAGATATTTGTATTTCTTGTTCTTTTTTATCAATTTTTGTTTTATGTTCATCTTTCAATTTTGATAACTCATTTTTGAGATTATTGACAATTCCATCATGTTGTTCATTCTTCAATGCGCTTGAACATTTTATACCTTCATTTAATTGGTCAATCATTTTTTGATTTAGTTTTAATTTTTTATTTTTTTCTTCAATTATTTTGTTTAAATGTTCAGTGTTTGTATGTGATTTTTCATTAGATTTTTTTAACAAATGGTCATGAATTTGAGTATTTTCATTTAATGTCTGACGTAATGTATTCACGTATAATGTATTCATTTCTTTGTGTTTAATTGTATTCAATTTCTGTGCTGTTTTGAAGGTACAGCTATTAACAGCCGAGTTTGACTTGGTAATTAATTTTTTTGATTTGTTAGTGTGTTTAAAACATTTAATTGCGGAATGGCCTGAATTATTGCATAATTGACATTTTATATTTTGTGTGTTTGTGTTATTGTAAAAACATCTGTCTCCCGTATGGTTAGTATTATTACATATCGAACACCTTATTTTGTACTGCGTATTGTTATAGAACGGTTTATTTATTCGTGATGTTTGACCGTATGATTCGATATGGCGGGGATACGGTTTATTAAACGTATGTGGTTGATTTGTCCAGTATGGGGTTTGTGTATGCCATGGCTGTTCATTATTATTCTTATTATTGACTAGGATTGTTTTATTTAGTTCATACGTGTTAATTTTATTAATATTTTGTTCATTAATTTTTTTTAGTTCATCGATTTCATCTTGCATTTTATTAAATTGTAAAGTGTTATTATCGGTGTTTATTTGTTGTATTTTGGATTTAATTATAGAATTTTCAATATCTTGGGGAGTCTGTGTTGTTTCCCCCGTTATCATAAATTCTATTAGTTCATATTTCCTAACGTTTTTCTTTAATTCGTCTAATGTGTCATTTCCCAATATCCCTATATATCGAGCGATTGATGGTTTTAATCCTTTTAATATATTCCTAACCATTTCACTCTCCGGCATATTCATATCAATACGCCGGCAGAGTGATTCGGCCTCGTTAATATAAGTGACAGTTGGTTCGTCCGGTAATTGTTTTCTTTTTTCTAACATTAATTTAATCATATCTTTTTGAGCTATTGGTTCAAATTCAGATCTAAGTTTTTTTTCTAATTCGTCCCATGTTAATTCTTTACAACTATCCTGTAGATTTTCATAGAAAGTAAGGGCCGCTTTTTCTAAATAGACTGCAATATACAATGTTTTTTCTTTCTCGGACCAGCCATTTATGATAGCTGCTCGTTCGAATTTTTTTAAAAATGAGTTAATATTTTCTGATAAGTCACCTGCGAAATTGCCTGGTTGATAGAATGGTCTTTTATTCTCGGCCATATTAGTATTTATATTATTTTCTGATTCGGAAAGTTGGTGAGGTAAAAAATTTATTTCACTCTCCGTAGTTTGAAAATCGATGATAGTGGATTCCCCCTTTAAATAAGTTAAGAGTCTTTGTCGTAACGTAAGTACTACACCGGTTGTTAATAAGTTTCTACGTTCAAGTTCAGTAATTAATTTGTCTTTGTTTAATTTGTGTACCCAACCCGTTGATATTTTGGAGAAATCTAGTTCAGGGAATTTTAACGTCTCAGAGGAGTTAATATTAATAGACATGTATTAAATTTTTATGCAATTTTGTTTATATTATATTCTGTTTATGATATTTATGAGAGGTGGGTGATTATGTGATAATTAATAATAATAAGCTTGAAATTATTTCTAAAATTTATGTTAGTAAGCAAGCGTTTGTGTTTTTAATTATTATATATACTTTTTAAATAAAATCTCTTAATATATAGAATATTATTATATTAACGTATTATATGCGTTTTTCAATCAAATCTCTTAATATGTAGAATATTAGGAATGAAAGTTATAAATTGTAACTATAATTATTGGTAATTATATTTGTCTTATGTTTTTATATTTTAATATTTTAAATGCAATTATGTATGTAAATGTTTATGTATAAATAATATATATATTTTTTTTACTTTATTATTATTTTATATCTGCTTTGTTTTTTTTTTTTTTATATATAAATATAGGTATATGTAATTTTATAATAGATAGTATATGTATGATTAATAATTTTCGTAAAATAATTCGATATCTATCTAAATACGCATTTGTACTCATATATATCTTGTATATCTCTTAGTATCAAAAAAAAAATGAAACTAAACCTGTGTTGGGCGCCACTTTGTAATAACACGAAAATATTAAATAGTGGGGAAAATAGGGGAAAGATGGAATGGATGGTATATGGTATGGAATTAGTTGGGGGAATAGGGAATAGTGTTATTATAAAGAATATTTATTTAAGCATTATTACCTTCCCCCCTGTGTCGGGAGGGTTTCGGGGTAATGAGTTCGAAAGTCACCAAGATATATATGATTATACGAGTGTTGATAACTTACACGTCAATACTAAATTAATATAATTAATATAATTATTTTGTTATATTGCTTTATGAATTTAATTTAATCTTATGTTATTACTATTGTGAAATAAGATCTAAATGTGTCCTAACATGCCGGACGGCACCGAACATGACGCGTTCCCGCGGGGACAGTTGCCATCGAGCCGAAATACATGAGTATCGTGGCACCCAAGTACTTGGCGCCAGTCTCAAAAATACCGTTCAGGAGGAACCGTCGCGGTCGATTGGTGCCGACCGGCAAGATGCCCGAGGAAATCCGCAAGCTGGACACGAAATTCTTCTCGCTGTCCAACGGCCGGCGGCTGAAGACCCGGATATCCGGACAACTGCGCCGGAAAATCCAGCAATACCTGTGGGGCCGGACCATGTGTCCGGTGGACCAGAAATGGAAAGATCTGGGCCAGCGGTTTTGGCCTCGGTGGGTGCTCTATGGCAACTGTCCCGCGGGAACGCGTCGTGTTCGGTGCCGTCCGGCATGTACTGCCGGGTCACGAGGAACGAGTACATGACGCTGTTGTGATGGCACTGCGGACGGCTCGGACGGAATAACACCATCGGCCAGTCGACCACGCTTCAGCAGTACAACAGTCTGCCGGGCACGAAAACTTCAGGCTCGGCGAACACGGTTACGAACGACGTACGCGCGCGCGACGCACAAGCACACACGGTCAAATCGGAAACGTTTTGTATCCACACAATATTTTATATTATAATAATACGATTACGAATTTATATATAGTATCATTATCGGTGTATATGGTATATGGTATGGAGTTAGTTGGGGGAATAGGGAATAGTGTTATTATAAAGAATATTTATTT
>JAIUCT010000015.1:448997-479954 GCA_021307375.1 Tetraneura akinire
AATTAATATAATTATTTTGTTATATTGCTTTATGAATTTAATTTAATTTTATGTTATTACTATTGTGAAATAAGATCTAAATGTGTCTCGGCTATTATTTAAAAGAAGAGTTTATTTTTGATACATAACAATATTTATATTCTTATTCGAGTTATATTGTTTTAGTTATATCTTAAAATGTAAGCGTGTTAGTTATGACTTCACAAATCAGATGATTCGTAAAACCACTAATGGCTAAATAAAAATAATAATAATTACAACCTTGACTCCAGCGACGAAAATTGAAAGTGGGATTGTTGAACTCGTACAGGTTGTATAAGAGAAATAAATAAAGCTGTTGAAATTGTTGATGGGTACGTATCTGCTAGTATCGAGACGCCGTCAAGAACCTCCAAAAATAATCCTTCTTTCGTGGTGTAAGTCGCGTGCCGACTAGGAATCGACTGGGGCGTGTGCGCGCTTTTTAGGGTGTATTTATGCCCTAGATTTCTAACGAGACTTCTAGCGGGGATTCTAACGGGATTTTTGAACGGGATTTTGAACGGGGTTTGTAACGGGACCTTCATGAGTGTTTCGTTAAAAAGCGTGACGGCGTTCCGATACATCAGATTTGTTTATTACATAAAATCACCAAAAGAAACATAGATAACACTTATTAGATATAATTTGAAAATAAATTGATGATATATCGTTATATCATTACAATTATTAATGTTTTGAAATATATAATTATTAATAATATATAACTATTATTAATTATATTTTAATTAATTAATTAATTTTAAATATTTAAAAATATGTAATTATTGTTAATAAGTTTTACCCCTAAGTTATTATATTTATTTAAAATTTAAACTATATTTTATAATTTTTATTAAATTAGAAAAAAGCTATGTATATATATATATATATTATTATATTATTATATTACATATATGTATACATATATATTTAAATAATAAATTAGAATTATGAGGTGAAGAAATAAATCATAATTAATATTTTAAATGTGGGTATAATGTATAGGAATGTATATTAATTTGTATTTTGTTATTTTTATTAAATTTGAATTATTTGATAAATCAATACGGAATTAATCATATGTCACTTTATTAAATTAGAAAAAGGCCACGTGCCCATATAAA
The DNA here is from genome assembly GCA_021307375.1 of Tetraneura akinire. NCBI lineage: Eukaryota > Metazoa > Arthropoda > Insecta > Hemiptera > Aphididae > Tetraneura > Tetraneura akinire. The sequence goes on from JAIUCT010000015.1 coordinate 450,143, forward strand.
AAAAATAATACATTTATTGCAAATAATAATATTAAAAACGAAAAAATATATTCAATATGTGCGTATGGAATGGATTTCTTATCGTACGGTGATGGGGATAACATTTTTACCATCTGGCTGTCTTCTGTCATCTAGTTTGTCCTTCAGTATTCTTATCTATCTCAATGGGCGCAATGGAAGAATAATAATATTTAAGATTTTCAAGAAGTCTTTATCATTATATATCAGTTTTTGTAGCGATATGTATCAGGCAAAAATGAATTTAATATATCTATACATCAGTAAATTGGATGGTCAATAAGAGCATAGTAGCATGTGTGTAACGAATAGATACATATCACAGGTGTCCCAATGTAACAAACTATTAACTTCTTGAATGCTAAAGTTAGTTTCCAAAATGAATCGATACATGTTGATTGTTGATATGTATTATTTTCCTTCTTGGAAATTTTGATTTTTTTCAGTATAATGACATTAATACACAAATACCTAAATTACTTTAAATTATTCCAAATTTTATTTCAGGGCAATAAAAATAAAAAGCCCAATAAAATATTACATAAAAAAGATAACATTACACCAATCAATAAAGAAGAAAAATGTATTAACAAACCACAAAGCAACATTTTAAATTCCATTAACAATAAAACAGAAACACAATTCAATTTAAAAACGTTAGTATAGAAATTTCTTAATTTTATTTACTGGTATATCTTATATGTGTTATATTTATTGTTTTAATTTTTAATACAGAGAATGTTTGCCATTAAATAAATCAAAAAATAATACCTTATACTATTCAAGCAGTGATGAAATACAAACCTCTAGATATTCTATCTCTGATAAGTCTGAAGTTTTATATACTACTGCACAGGAATCTCCAGAAATTTCTGATCTTTCTGCTCAAGAAGAACCGTAAGTAGAAGAACTCACAATAATTTACTTGTCTTGATTTTTAATAATTATTAATTAATTATTTTATTGATTTTTAGAATATTTGAAGTAGATGAATTGAATAGTAATAATATTATATACATTGGTTGTTATGCTAGAGATATTTTTAAATATCTTCGACAAAGAGAAGTAAATATTTACTATAAAGAATAATATTGTATTATATAAGAAAAATATTGTATACATTTTTATCATATATACCTATATACCTATATATATATTTTTATTTTATTTTATATAGGACAAATTCAAAATTATTGATTATATGAAAAAACAAACTGAATTAACTCCTAGACATAGGGCAATTGTTGTAAATTGGTTAGTTGTATTACAAGAAATGTTTGGTTTAAATCATGAAGTATTATACTCAGCTGTTGATTTGATTGATTTGTATTTGATGAAAAATAATTTATCCAAAGATAAATTTCAAGTTTTAGCTTCTGCTGCTTTGTTATTATCAAATAAAATTGATGTAAGCAATATATACTTTTATATTATTTTTATTGAAATATTCAAATTATTTTAGGTAAGAGATCCAGACTTACCATATGACCTAGTGAAGCAATCTAAGTTTATTTTTACAGAAGATGAATTATTTTTTTATGAGAAAATGTTAGCAAAATCACTAAATTTTGATATTAATCTTCCATTATCTTATGTATTTTTAAGAAGATTTGCACGTGTAAGATTCATTTTTAATTACCATCTTTTATACCATAATCTGTTTGGCGAGTGAGTACAAGTCGGTGGCGACCAAAATGTGTGAGTGCTATGCTGTTTAACGGTTCATAGAAAGTAAACAAACTACCGTGTTTGGTGGGAGAAATTTGGATGCACAACCGACTTGTGGTCTCTCTGCGAACAGAGTATAATATATATATGATATTCTAATTTAATTTTTCAGTGTTTTCAATGTGAAATGATTATATTAACATTAGCAAGATATATTTTGGAATGTAGTTTGTTAGAATATAAACTTGTTACTACAAAGGGATCATTAAAATCTGCATCAGCTTTATATTTATCATTTAAAATGTGCAAAATAAATATAGACACAATAGAATTTCATAAGTATACAGGTATATTATTTAATATAAAATTTATTTATGATTATGTTTTTGATCATCCAACGGCATCATAACCGTGATTACTCATATATTATTTATTTTAAGGTTATAATGTCAAAGAAATTAAAAATACAGTTATCATGTTAAACCATATGCTTCATAATCCAATTTCAGATTTAAGTGCTGTAAATCAAAAATATGCACATGAGTGAGTACCTACACATATACTTATATAATAATAAAATATTATAATAGTGATACAAGGCTAATAATTTGTTTTTTTTATTTCAGGACATTTTATAAAGTAGCAAGAAGACCACTTATAAGTAATTCTCTGTTGTTTTGTAAATAACTGTTTTTCACTAATAATTATAATTATGATAATCCCCCATCTTTATTTATATAAGAAAACTGTATGTTAGTTTAATTTGTTTAATATTTTTTTATTAAATTCTTTTGTATGCTTCAAGAATATGTATAACTTTCTCTATTATAAATTTAAACAAACTGAAAAAATTGTTTGTAATTAATATGCAGATAAAGTTATATTTAGTTTATATCAAAATATTTAACGCATAATGTTTTATTTTGAAATCAATTTGTTTAGTTTATTGAATTTGTTATTTTATGATACATACATTATTTCAAATTTTAAAGTGTGCATTATAATTTTTGAATTGATTTGACATCTTATTCAAATTAGTACATTTTTTATTTTAAATATTTAATCTATGAATAATATAATAGTAATATTGTACATAAAATATATTTTTAAAAATTATTTTATGACTATATACTCGTATCCATTTTAATTACTTCAATATAAAATATAACTTTTTTTTATTATTTATATATTTGTTCTATTAACTTTGAAAAAGTTATAGTTATCTGTATACTGGATAAATACTATTGTACAATACTTTAGTATTATAATATAAAATTAAAATTATTCATTTTTATATTTTCCTTATTTAACTAGAGATTCGCATATTAAATTATTCTGTAATGATTTCTCAAGTATTGTTAATTTTACATTTGACAATATGTAGCATAGTATACAATATAAACATATCTTTATAGTTGGACTTGAAATTATCCATTATATTAGTAAGAAAATAACATTTTGATTTTTGATTATTCTGTACAAATTTATTATTATATGAATTACATATTAATATTTATGCATACTGTACTGACTACTATATGATATACTTGCTTATAATAGATATGATTATTCATAAATGATAAAAAAAAAAAAGTAAAATATTGTGCTATAAATGGAATAATATCTAATAAAGACAGGTCTATATAATAAAACTGTAAGTAAATAAGGTACAAATATTAAAAATAAATTCTACAGAGTTGCATCATTTTGTTATGGCATTTAATATGTTTTTTTTTTTTTGTCATGAATTATAATTTTGTGAAATATCTATAATATAAAATTATTTCTTTTAGTTACAAATTATTGCATTTCAATTTTTAAGATTATAATAAAAACTGGTAATCTGAAAAAAATAGCATGATATAATTTTGAATTTACATTTAAGATTTAAAATTTGTATATTTAAAAATATGAGTATTTAATTTTTAATTATACACAATATACTTTTTCTATAACAACTGTTAACTAAGAATATTTCTTATAAATTGTTAAAATCCAATAGTAATTACTACTGCTATAATTGAGTTGTATTATAGATGTATTGTGGAAATCATATTTTTTTCTGAAATTAGTTACCGCTAATATCAATAGAGCGCGCGTCAAGTATCAAAATTAAAAACGAAAAACAAACTGATGTTGGTCTGTACCACGGTGGTTAGGTTAAATAAAGTCATTTCCTGGTAACTAACGTTATAAGCCAAAATATCGGTGGATATTATCGTTATTTTCTAGTAAATCACGTTAATTATCTAATGGAATGGACACGATCTTTTTAAATTGTTTTATAAAATAATATTATATATCTACAGCCGGGTTTCTCGAGGGTTTTGTCGATTATTCCCTATTAATATCTGGTTTGGTCTTGAAATTTCCTTTGACTCGTGACATTTTTACCGACAATTTTCGGGAAAGTTAACGAATTAAGAATATTTGGCAAATAGTAAATACATGAGTCGTGGGGAGCAAACATTTAGAACTTGGATAAAACTAGACGGCAGATATTAAATTAATCGATATGATATTTAACGATATAGTGTTTCACTGTTGCGTGTATTCGCACGTACGTACCTACATAAATATGGAGATAAAATCAGGGCCTAATAATAATATTGTGTGTACTACGACAGTACGACACTCTTAGTGCAGTAGTGCAGTACGAATTATAAAATGTGTAATACGAAATTTTGAATTGTGTAGGTAGTTGATTATGGTCTTATTTTTTTCATTTTTACATCATAAATAGATAGTATTATTTGAAAACCATATAATACATGAAATTTCAAAACTTAAAGTATCTCTATTTGAAGAAGCCTTTTTGAATTTACTAGATAGATAACCTAATATAAACCTAGTATTTTTTTCAGAAATTAAAGTGTAGGGGAGAATGGGGGAATACCAGTCAGCGGGTAATACCGGTCACTAATGTATTTAATAAACTATCATATTATCAGATACACTAACATATTATTTTAATAAATATTGTTATCATAATATAAAATTATGATGTCACGTGTTTAACATGTAGTTTTTTCCCCGGCAAAATTTGTTATCATATTTTATCACATTTCACTATAAGAAAATTGTATATTCAAAATCATTTTATGGTAAGAATTTTTATTATATTTTTATTTAGTTTAAGTGTAATATGTCCTAAAATACATAGAGAATATGTTTTTATTCTCGAACTAGATATTTATTTAATATTAATATTATTATAATTATTTTTGTAAATCATATGTTGGAGGGGTAATATCGGTCAAAAGTATGGTGTAATACCGGTCATACTGACTGGTATTGCCCCATTGTATATTATAATATTTATATATAACCTACACACTAATATTGTTAATATTTACTATACATTTTTTTACTTAGATGCCACGTAAATATGTTAGAGTGTCAAATCGAGCCAATTGGTCTCATGAAAATCTTTTAAAAGCTATAGAAGCCGTAGCGAATAAAGTATTAAGCATGAGAAAAGCATCACAAATGTATAATATTCCGTTTAGTACACTCCAAGAACGAATTAAAAATGGTAATACTGAAATTACAAATTTTGGGCGTAAACCTATATTTTCTCGTAATATTGAAAATGAAATGGCTGAACATATAAAAGATCTTGCAAAATAATTTTATGGAATAACTCCTTTGCAATTAAGGAGTGCTGCTTATATATTAGCAGTTGAAAATAAAATTAAACACAATTTTAATGAAAATATCAAACTTGCAGGAGTAGATTGGTTTTACATTTATTTTTTTTTATAATACTTATTAATAAGATATTCTTTTTACTACTATTAAGACAGAATAATAATTAATCTAGTGGATTAGTGGAATATTATTTCATAAAAATTGTTAATTTTGAAGATAACTATTTTCATTTTTTTTTTTTAATACATTAATATGTTTGTATATAAAAATTGTTTTCTTGTTTGTAATTTAAAAGGCTGTACTTACATTTTATTTTTTATATAATACATAAAATAAGATGTTCTTTATTACTACTATTAAGACTGATAATTAAATTAGTAGAGTAGTGAAGACCCATTGTTATATAAAAATTATCAACTTTGTGACTATTTTCATTTTTTTTTTTTAATACATTGAGATTTTTATTAAAAACTCTCTAAAGATATGTGATAAAATATTTTTAATTAAAGAGACGTTTTGTTATTATTACTTTTCTACTAGCCAATAAATTATTATAATTTTAATAATTTAATTTCCAGTAGGTATATACCAATATAATATACTACTATTATTTAAAACATTAACAATAATTATTTTTATTAATTGAAGTACATAATTTTAAAAGAATTTAAAATTTAATTACGGATTTAATATTAATTATTAAATCACCTATATATTTATATGGAGAATTGTTGTGACTGGTATTCCACCTATGTCGGGGTAATACCGGTCATTTTTAATTTTTTTTAAATTTAATATTTAAAAAAAAATAATATTCTAAGGAATTCGAAACTTAGTCACAATATTATATACATGTTAATGGTTAAATTGTCAAAAGATCTATGTAAATTCAATAATTATTTTCTGAGATATTTAATTTCTCTCTTAGGTGACCGAAATTCCCCCATTCTCCCCTACCTATTTGTAATAAATCGCTTCGCTCAGAATCTAAAATATATAATATATTATTTTTACTATAAATTAATGAATAAACGTGTAGTACGAAAATTTTTAAATTTTAGGCCCTGCATAAATTCTACGCGTATTAATTCCAATGAAACAATTTAAAAAAGAGCTGATACTCCTGCCGCACCAGGATACAGGTGTGCGAATCATATAGCGTTTAATTTTAATTAGAATTTGAATGCAATGATAAACCATTGTATTCGAATAAACGATTCTGAGCGAAGTTCAGTTAGATTATAATTTTCGTTTGAACTAAAAACATCAATTTAAAACAGCTATAAAAAATAATTGAGATTAGGGATTTTTCTAATATTTTAGTATGATATTAAGTAATATGTAAGTTATAGGTACTTCAGTAAAATTTTCAGACCCTAATACCAAAAATTGCCAATTTTATCAAACATTATATACGTAAAAACGAGAAATTTACGTAATATTCGAAGTCCTATATTTAGTAAAAAAATTTAAAAACGGTTCCAAAATTTTACCACATATATATAATAGCTATGTGAACACCCAAACAGTCTCTATCTTAAAATTTGCCCGAGTTATCGTAAAATATAGAAATGAATTCGTCAAAATTTCATTTTTCGTGAAAAATGCCGTTTTTTCGAAGTTTTTTCTACCGCATATAGTCAATTTTGAGAAATTCGAAAAATGACCTAAATAAAGTATCATTTACATCCACTTTTACATCTGAAACTCGCTATTCGTGAAAATCGAAGCGTTATTTCGGGTAGTAAAAGTGTTTTCAGAATATTTATTTAAACGTATGGATTCTAAGATTTCGTTTTACTAAAAATATCAACTTAAAACAGCTATAAAAAAAAAATTGTGATTTGGGATTTTTATTATATTTTAGTATTATGTTAAGTAATATGTAAAAGTATACTTCAGTAAAATTTTCAGACCTAAATACCAAAAAAAATTTCAAGTCTCTATCTTAAAAATTGTCCGAGTTTCGTGAAAAATGCCGTTTTTTCGTCATTTTATCGTCGTTTTTTCTACCGCTTAGAGTCAATTTTGAGAAATTCGAAAAATGACCTAAATAAAGTACCCACTACATCCACTTTGCTACAGGAAACATACCCTATTCATGAAAATCAGAGCATTATTTCGGGTCGTAATTTTGTACACAGACATAAAAAAAAAAAAATAAAAAAAAAAAAACAATAAAAAATCACACATCATTGTAAAACCAATACATTCTTCGCTTCGCTCAGAATCTAAAATTATAATAATTATAATTTATAAATATAAGTGTAATTAATGTGAATAAAACATTAACATCATTATACATCATACCTATATGGAGATTCACGCGAATATTCGGTAAACAATGATAATTTTCACTGATATTGGCTAATAACGTTATTCTCCATTTCACGTCATATATAAGTTATTATATAACCAGGCACGTATTATTTAAGGGTGGGCGATAGGGGCGATTGCCCCCCCCCCAAGGACCGTATAATATTATACAAAATTCAATAATTAATTTAATTTTAATTGAAATATCGCAATAATTTTGTAAATTAACTCTTTTTAGGTTACAGTAAAATTGAATACCTGAATAAGTCTAGATATATATTTGTAACATAATATACCTAATAATACCAGTGGCGGCTCGTGATCACTGATCGAAAACAAACGAAACAAATAAGAAACAAGAAAGTAATATCTTACATTTTATAAATTTTAATCGTCCATAACGGATTTTTATATTATATAAATATACAAACGTGTCAAGCGTTGATTCGATGCATTTATAACAACTAACGTGTATCAAGTACGCCTTATTATATCATGTCCTATTTCCTATATATTATTGTTTAAAAAAAAATTTAATTAATAAAATCTCAAAACGTAAAAATTCGACTTGACCGGGCAACAAAAATTATTATTTATGAATTTAAAAAATCGTCCAGATTCGTATTATTATATTCCGTACATACAGCACTCGCCGTTTTTAGTTACCATTTCAATAAATTACATACTATCGTACTGTGTGTAACGTATGTCTATTATATACAATTATTATTACACGTATCGTCGGCATCCAGATTCCAAGACCCGCATTTCAATTAACTTTTTTCTCGTTTGTATTTGGTTTTTTTATTTTTTGCGACAGCTGCCGCCGCATTTTTACTCTTTCGAAAATCACTTGCAATATTTATTGGGCGCGTGCGCGTAGACTATTATACATAAATAATAATAATAATAATAATAATAATAATAATATAATATATTAAAATATCGTATTAAAAGCGTTACGTCGCACGCGCGAGTATACTGCGAGCAGGTGATGAAACTAGAAAAAAAAAAAATTATGAAAAAAACCACGGCGAATAATATTCACCTGCTGGCTGACGATGACAACGCAACAGACCTATATCGTCTTCTCTTGTTACAAGATATTTTTTTTCTCGGTCTTTCATTTCCTCTTTTTTCCGGACCATATACACAAACACATATATATATATATTGTATATATTTTATGTAAGTATATTTCCGATGTATTTATGCTATATAAACTAATATAGTTTAACTAGATGCTTATTATATTATATTTTATTGCTCATTTAAGCGGAAATCCAGTGAAATTGTGTTTTTTGTTTTAGAGAGGGGTTTCCCTTCACGCCTCTTTTTCTACCTGTCCGTATAGTACCTATAGAGCCGTTTAGTATTCGAGGGGGCTAATTTAAAAATCGAAGGGACTCGATATTTTTTAATAAACGGACTATAAAATATGTTACATTCGAATACATACGATTCTAAACGAAGTAGTAAGTACTGTCAGATTTGGGTATGTAGGTGACTCATTTAGGGGTTTTATAATAAATTATTTAGTTTGAACGTAGAGATTGATAAATTGATAAACGTAAAAATTTTAATCAGTATATAATAGTTATCCGATGAACTTTGCTCAGAATCGTTTTTTCGAATGTAGGTAATAATTTATCATTGCATTCAAATCTCAATCAAATTACAACATAATAATACTATAACTATAACAGCATCACCATTATCCTTTCCTCACCAGTATCCATTCCACAGCAGTATCCAGTTCGGCTTTTTTTTTAAAAAAAAAAAAAAAAAAAGTAGTATATACCTAGTTGGTACATTATTTAGGTCATCGCAATGATTTATCGCTCAAATCTTCATTATTATAATACACATCATTATATTATTTTCTACTTCCACAGCTATAATATCTTGTCTTTTTAGTTTTAATAATCTTTCAGTATAGTGTTTATGTTTATTAATTGTTAAGAAAATAATATCTATATATTTAAATGATTAATAATAATTAATAATGTAATAAAAAAATGTAAACACAAATAAATTTGTCATCTGCTCTGACGTGCAATTTATTATTATTATTTTGTTTTTTTTTTTTTATCAAAAGAACGCTTGTCGAAAACAATGAACTTTCCATGTATAATAATATATAGGTATATCGTATATTATAATAATTATATTATTATGAATTTACGAATTTACCATATTAATATAATTATTATTGTATCAAAGATAACGGCGACGTTGTGATCATCGGCGTGTGCGTATGCGGGCAGATATATTGTAATGTATAATATTATTACGTATACAATCTACTGTACTCAATAAAAAAACACATTATTTTATAATATAGCAGTTATCTACACACGCATAATTTTTAATATAATATCACTATGTATATAATATATGCGTCATATTGTATATAATACTCTGTTGCCTAATTATATATAGCATTTTTTTTTTTTTTTTTTAAACGAGCAGTCGAGCAATCAAAAATATTAATTTTTTCACAGGTATATTAAAATTAGTAAATATATCCGCAAGGAATATTTGTAACTTAAAAAATGAAAGCTTACTACGTATCATTTACAAAATACTTATATTTATTTCTCGCGTATAAATATTAAAATTTTAGATTAATAATAATATTTGCTATTTTAGTATTTTACTCGCGTTTTATTTAAATTTAATAATAATAAAATTAATAATATTTAAAAATTGATTATTCCCGTCAAGTCATTGTAATTTTATTTGATTCCATAGTCATAGTGGGTGACGTTCAAAAACATCAAAATGTGCAAAAAAAAAATCCATATACATTACAACGGTTTTATCGCGTTATCGTGAGAATCGGGGCATTGTTTTCGTTCAAAAACGTGTGTCTGTACGCACATAAAAAAAAAACAAAAACAAAGAAGTTATCATTGTAAATAACCAATACAGATTGGAAAAGTGAGTGGAAATAAATAAAACGTGTAATATTTAATTAAAAAATATCAGCAGTCTTTCTATCGCCTTCTTAAAGAGTAAAATCTATTATTATTATTATAACATAATAATATCTATTATATAAATTTAATAATATAGATACGGTTAAATAGTTTATATAAAATTATTTTTCTAAACTCGCGTTTGTTATTGTTGATACCTATATTATAATATATTACAATTATTTACAACATAATTTATACGTATACGGTATACCTATAATATAAAGTATATATGTTTTACAAACACCTGTCAAATAATTTAACGTTCACGTTATATTTATTATAAAATTATTATATTTTTTAGTGAAATATTTGCAGACGGCAGTCAGTGCGCGTATAATAACGTGAATTTATTACCTACTTTTAATCTATATTCTATTATACTATATACATATATGATTGTAATATACAATCGCCTGTAAGCATATATATATAGGTAAGTGTGTACATAAAAATATTCTAAAAGAAACCCCCCTCCCCCCGAGTCCCCCTTTCTAGGAAGGCTTTTAAGGTTTTATAACACGTGTGCACTGCACGATACGAGTATACAAGTATTAATAAGCTCACCGACTATAAAAATTAATTGGAATATTCGCGTTTAATACAATATTATTATACGGTGCGTACTAATACTATATAATATACAGGTAAGTTGTAAGTACACATATTGTATATATATATATATATATATATATACGTATAATCATCGTATTTATACATATTATATTATACATAAGTACGGGTATTCACTTTTTACTGTTTTTACACACAGAAATATCGATTATTGTAATATTTTTTTTTTTTTTTATAAATTTGTATATATGGCAGTTAAATTTCAAAATAATTTGTATATTAATCTTTATTTTAGAGCTTTTATTAACTGCAAAAATTGTATAATATAATAGTACCTATATTTAATTATATAATATATAAAATATTTCAATATAAAAACATTTTTTTTTGTACGAAAATTTTTCAATTAAATAATATAATTTATTATATTCGTAATCGATAAGTATAATATAATATAAGGCCGTAACACTATAGGGGTTCATGAGTTCAGACCCACTCCCCTTGAAAATTTTCAAAAAAAAATTATTAATATAAAAAAATTAATTTTATATTTACTTATATAACAACTTATTGTTAATAAATTTCAAAAGAATTTCACCATCCGAAATTTTTTCTCGGTTACGACTTTAAGTATTCAGGGCAATGGCAATCAGTGTATATATATATAGACTGTCCACCGGCCGCCCTGCAATGATACATAATATACTCGTATATAGAGTTTTGGCGTCTCGCTAATCTTGCAGACTTGACGGTCCATTATACCATCCGATTGTCGGATTAAATTGAATGATCATTGAGCTTTAAAATATCAGTAAAACGAATTTTCAAATTTTAGACGTGTAAGAGATAATTAAAATGAATTTTTTCACCACAAATATTACTTTTTCTGTCACAATACGTTTAAATATCGTTAAAATAATTTCTTAAGTATAAAAATATTAACGATATAAATAAAATAAATAAATGTGTGTCCGGATAATTGTATAACTGTATAAAAAAAAAAAACAGTACTTGACCCAAGCTTAATATTGTTATTTGTTATATTGCCAAACTTCAATGTATATTATAACTTCAAAAGTATAGGTAAGTACTTAAAATTTAATTTGATTTTTGAAACTATTGAATTCCCTTTTTTTATTTAAAAAAAAATCTACACAAAATATCAATGAAGAAATTTTATTTTAATTTTTAGATTATGAGCGAAGCGAAGAATGTATTGGTTTTACAATGACGTGTGATTACCTATTTTTTGTTTTTGTTTTTTTTTTTTTTTGTTTTTATGTCTGTGTATACTTTTACTACCCGAAATAATGCTCTGATTTTCACGAATAGCATATGATTCCGGTTGAAAAGTGAATGTAGTTGGTACTTTTTTTAGATCATTTTACGAATTTCTCAAAATTGACCCTAAGCGGTAAAAAAAACGACGAAAAAAGGCATTTTTCACGAAAACTGAAATTTTGACGAATTCAATTTAATATTTCACGATACTCAGGAAATTTTGAAGATAGAGGCTTGACATTTTTCTTGGGTATTGACATAGGTTAGATTAGTATATATGTAATTATAATTAAATATTAATACTTTTAAAAATATTTCTGCTCATTATTCGCTATTGTAAAATTATAAAAAAAAAGTGTATTGTTGTATTATAGAATATAATTTAATCATTAAATTTGAATATATAATAATTATTAAAAAGTATGTAGCCCACAATTTTTACCCACTACCCATATAATGTGGCCAAGTCTTCACAAAACGTTGGACACCCCTGGTTTAGATATAATAAATACAAAATAATAATATATTATATTTTATATCTCATATTTCGAAATATCCAATCTATACATACGCACGCATAATGCAGTATGTGAGAGGGGGTTTTAGAGGTTTATACCCTCCCCGAAATTTTCATATTACTACTTAAATCATAAAATATTTGAGATAAAATTAGTGTTATTGAAATATATATATATATATATATATATATATGAACACTTTATTTTTATTAATTGAAAATTATAATATCATGATGTTAGAATATTGATAAAATGATAACTCTAATCATTTATACTTATGCAGTATATTGTATACTTTATCTATATAAAAATTAAGAATATTTCTTTTTTTCAAAACATCCTCCGAAATTTTTTTCTAGGCACGGCACTACACTAATTTTTACGTTAACATGCGAAATCCGTCCAATAATGTGTATAAAATTATATATTAAATATTATGTAATAATTTTAATTTTTGGAAATATATTTTCATACTATCACACGTCATTCATTACAAATAATCGTAATATTAGAAAAAATATAAACAAAATTTAGAGTGTTCTATACCAAGCCCACGATCCGAATAATTATTTTAATTTTGTTATTATTTATAATACTTAACACATTATTACGATATTATTATATAATAATGTCATGTGGGGTCATTCTATGATTATTCTATGATTATTTAAATAATATTAATATCTTGTAGATAATAAAATATACCTAATTTTTTTTTTTTTTTTTGTTTTTAAGTATGAAGTCACTTTTACTATCCGAAATAGCATATGTTCCAGTGGGAAAGTGAAAGTAGTTGTTACTTTATTTAGGTCATTTTTCGAATTTCTCATAATTGACTCTAAGAGGAAGAAAAAACGACGAAAAAAATGCATTTTTCAAGAAAATTGAGATTTTGACGAATTCGTTTTCAATATTTCACGATAACTCGGGCAATATTTAAGTTAGAGACTTGAAAATTTGAATAGTTGTTTATATTGGTACTATATATATGTGGAAAAATTTTGGAACCGTTACGTTTTTTTTTCTACAAAATATAGGACCTTGAATATTTTGTAAAATTCTCGTTTTTATGTATATAATGTTTGATAAAATTGGAAATTTTGAGCATTAAGCATTAAGGTCTGAAAATTTTACTGAAGTATTCTATATGTCTATATATTACTTAATATTTTATTAAAATATTAGAAAAATAGTCTCAATTTTTTTTTATAGCTGTTTAAAGTTGATATTTTTAATTTTTTTGTTTTTTTCTTATTAATTTTATGTCTTAAGACACTATTACTTTTACTATCCGAAATAATGCTTCGATTTTTACGAATAGCAAATATTTTCGGTTGGAAAGTGGATTTTTTGGTACTTTATTTAGGTAACTTTTCGAATTTTTCAAAATTGCCCTATGCGTTAGAAAAAACAACAAGAAAACGACGAAAAAACGGCAATATACTCGTATTAATCAATACCTACATTATCTGACTGAATTTCGCTCAGAATCGTTTTTTCGAATGCAATGGTTCAGCAATTCAGCATTCAAATTCAAATTCTAATTAAAATTAAACACTACGATTTTCACACCTAATATCCCAGCGGCAGAAGTATCCCTTCCCTTTTTGTTTCTATAATTAGCATAATAAATAATAATATAATAATAACAATAAAAACAAACAAAATTAAAAATTATTTAATTTGTTAAATTTTTTAACCCCCCCCCCCCAAAAAAAAATCCTGAATACGTCATTGTATTTATATAACAGTAAAAAAAAAAAAAACCGTATAAAACGTTATCATTTTGTTTGGTTTTCAAACGATACGAACAATTATAAATATATGACGTGTAAATATTTATTATAATACGATTATCTATATACTATAATATTTTGCTCCACTATATTTTAACTGCGTGCGTTGTATATTGATTAGAACATAATATATAATATTATATATTTATATATACCTCTATATTATCGCGATTAATATAATATTTAATATTCAAAAAAAACAAATATTACAATACCTATATAATATAATAACGTAATCATTTTGCGTTTAAAACAAATATTGTTAATAAAACGTATAAGATTTATGTATACGATTTGTATGTATTTAAATGGATTATAATCGTATTATATTTGAGCCATGGGATTTTTCAAATAATATTAATTTTGATATCATGCTAAGTAATATGTAAGTATACAGTATACTTCAGTAAAATAGTGATGAAAATTTCTATTTCGGAAATACGTTAAGATATATATCAGTATGCTTCAATAAAATTTTCAAAAAAATTTCAAAATTTTTTGGCTTTTCTATTTATTTTCATTGTAAAAGTAATGAGAAATAATAATAAGAATATTCGATATGAATTCTAAGATTTTCGTTTGAACTAAAAATATCAACTTAAAATAGCAATAAAAAAAAAATTGAGACTAGAGGTTTTTCTAATATTTAAGTATGATGTTAAGTATTATGTCAGTATATACTTCAGTAAAATTTTCACATCTTAATATCAAAAATTGCCAATTTTATCAAACATTTATATATATATTATATATTTATTTTTTTTTATATATGTACGTAAAAAACGATAATTTTACGAAATATTCAAAGTCCTATATTTTGCAGAAAAATTAAAGAAACGGTTTCAAAATTTGACCACATATATATAGTAGCTATGTGAACACCCAAAAAAAGACTCTATCTTCAAAATTGTCTGAGTTATCGTGAAATATTGAAATCGATTTCGTGAAGATGCCGTTTTTTCGTCGTTTTTTCTACCGCTTAGGGTCAATTTTGAGAAATTCGAAAAATGACCTAAATCCTAAATAAAGTACCAACAACATCCACTTTCCAACCAGAAACATATGCTATTAGTGAAAATCGAAGTATTACGAGTATTTCGGGTCGTAATTTTGTTTTCAGAATAGAAAAAAAAAATAAAAAAATAATCTCACATTGTATCATTGTAAAACCAATACATCTTCAGAATCTAATATAGAGGTGGGCAAAAAACATCGATTATTTGTTTCGATGTATCGAAAAAAACATCGATGGATTTTTGATGTATTTAAAAACATCGGTGTCTTGAATTATAACCATTAACCTAAAAATATCATATGAACTTATACGTAATACGTTATTTTAATTTTATAATTGGAAAGATTATGTAAATATTCCATAATAAATATAATTTATGTCATGACGAAGTTATTTAAGTTATTTCGTCATGCTAGTAACTACACTTAAAATTAAAAGAAATTTTTTTTAAAAACATCGATGTTTTTTTATAAATCGATACATTGAAACAACCGATGTTTTTTTCCTATTTGATGTATCGATACAAATTGATACAATCGATGTTTTTTAAATTTTGCCCATCACTAATCTAATATAATTTACTCTTTTAAATCAACGGCGACACGCACAAGGCACAAGCACGACGTAAATTATACGTACGTCATTCGGATATGCGGTCATACGCTATACCGTCCTGGGTACGGCTAGGGTTGCCACCTTTCCGGGTTTCACCCGGATAATCCGGGTTTACATATAAATCTACGGGTTACGCTACGAGTTTAGTGAATTATTCCCCGGGTCGTTATAAAATTAATTAGTATTATTTACCTATATGTAATTTATCGATAAACATTAATATTTTTGTTTATCTTACTTACACGTTACACCTACGCCAAAATATAAAATAAAATACTATTTATACTATTTATCGACTTCTTGTTATAGGTATAATAAAAATGTAATAATACTAAATACTAATAAAAAAATATTTTTCACCCTTTTTTTTTTTTTTGCTTATCATCCTATTCTTCGGGTTTGCTGTCGTCTTTCAAAGGTGGCAACCCTACGTATGGCGTATACACTCTATACACAACGATTTAAGATCTTAACTCATACGGCGTTTTATTTTATTTTACTTGGCGGCAAACAAGGCGTCGTCCATGACAAAGCGTCGTCTTTCTCACGCTACAGTGTGACCAACGTCATCACTGTCGGATTTTATTTTAACCCCGTTTGCCTATTATACGAATATCGTCGTTATGCTTATACCACAGCATAAAGAATATTGCTTATACCATGGTCGGTGGTGGAATGTGAGCGGCAATGACGCCAATGACAGTGTAGTAGTTGTAATGGTAAACTGGTAACAAAAGCGAAAAGGTAGAAGAAGGAAGAACGAAGAACCGACGAGCGACTGTTGATCAACTCATATCCGTCGAAAAACGTTTAACAATAATATTATTGAGAACCAAGAGAAATGTCGTCTCCCAAACTATTAACGTAAGTAATATCATACAATAATTTTGTACGTTTGTAAATTCTATTAGTTAGAAAATATTATGTGACATTTTATATGTTAGTATTATTGTAGAAAAATCGCCTGCGAAACATAATCACAACGCAGATCAGACCCCGCGAGGACAACTTGTTGAACTGTTGTCAAAAAAATGTCAAATCGTATTTTTTATTATCGCGTGACCAACTATTTTGTTTTAAAAGTATTCGCATGCACAATTTTCTGTTAATAGTTTTCTTCGGTTCCAGCGCACGTTTCGTTTGCGTTACGGTTTTGTGCCACGCGGAAAACGTATTCGGCGGCGTAATAACAAAGCCTCTACAGCCCCAGAGCTGTGCTCAAATACTCTGATTTAATTGTACTATTTGAATTGCGCGCAATATAATATTCAATTATCAATATCATTTTCATATCATAATAGAAATCATATATTATTTAAATTGCGCGCCAAAACTAATTTTCCATATTAAAATATAAATATAAAATAATTAATAAATAATATAATAATTTAAATAATAATTGTAAAACATATACAGGCGCAATTTAAGGGGACTGATATATAAATATAATATAATCCTGTATGTATCTTTTTCTCCTTCACCCTTTTCCCTTTTCGGCACATAGTCATAGTATATTAATTATTATTAATTTATTATACTATACACATAGGTAATAATTTTATTAATACAATATTTTTTACTTGACTCAAGAACAATTTATAACATATTTTAATGATGGCTTAACAGCAAGTGAAGCTATATATGTTTATATAAAAGTAAATTAACTCATGAATAGTGGAATAATATGAATTATATTTAAATACTCCACTTTGTTTGTAATTACTCTAGTTTTAAGTTGTTATATTGTTAATTTAATTTTAATATGTACTTCACATATATTTTGTAAATTGCTGTTTGGCGTAAATAAAATAAAATAAAATATAATTAAAACATATTTATTATTCATCTTTATTAATGACTTATTTAATTCTTAAATTTTTGAACTTTCAAATACAGCCCCCCCCCCCCCAAAAACAAATTCTGGATATGCTACTGGTGCATAGGAATAGCAAAGCTGGTGGTTAGATTGCATAATATAATATAAATTAATTTTTATTTTATATAATTAATCATGTCATAAATTTAAATTATATGTTTTAGTGTAAAAATGTCACAAATGATAAACGCAGAAAACAAAAAACTAATGAGACTAAATATTATACGGCATCGTCAAAAACTTCTTAAATATTTAGATACTATTAAAGATACTGTTTTAAGACCAAAAATCAAATTAAACGCAACTGATTTGGAAATAATTAAAAATGAAGAACTTACGTTAATGGATAATGCTAAAAAAGAATTAATTGAAGATAAATATGATAATGAAAATGATGATGTTTCAGTTGGTTCTAATGAGAATTGGGATAATGAATTAACTGATGGGACAGATATAAATTCTAGAAGATCAATACTTATTAAAACAGTTGAACACATAAGTAAAAATAAAAGTCAAAAAGATTGTAAGTAGATTTATCGGTTGATTAGATACTTTTAAAATGAGGTATTAATATTATATATTTTATTTGATCTTGTTTATTAGATGAATATAATTTAGGTGATGATATAAATAATGTAAATATACAAAGAAATGGTGGAAAACGTAGAAAACGTGGAAAATATATAAGAATTGAAAGATACATAAAACCCATTGACAGGATTTACAACAATGCTAAATTACGAGCGGGTCGACGACGTATATCAAATTTGCTTTTAAATTTATATAACAGTTGTAGTTCCGCAGATTCCACTAAACGTATTCCTTCAATGCAAAAGATACTTAAAGCTGCTAAAAAAGAGTGTAAGTTATTGGTAGAGTGTGATAATAAGTTGATTGCAGAAAAGAAAGAAAGGCAAATTTGTAATGATATGTTGAGAAGTAAATTAATGACATTTTATGTTTGATAAATTAACAAGATGGCTGATGTAAGTTAATTATTTGGTTTTGAATATTAGACATTAAATTATAATTAATTTGTAAATTGTTTGAAACAATTTAATTTCATGTATTTATTTTACTTTATTTATTTACCATTTATCACTTTAAAACATGTGGTTATATTTTTATTATAAGCAGGGTTTGGGACTTAAAGCATTTCCTTATTTTTTTAGATTAATTTAGTAATAAATTTTACTACTTTCAGTAAAATTTTAGCATCTTACTTTTTATTTTAATGTTTTGAAGTGCATATTTGAATGCTTATTTTGATGATTTTAAGTGCTTTAAGTCCCGAACCCTGATTATAAGATACAAATTTAAATCACAATTTTATTTTATTTATGTGTAAATTTTATTATAATTTTATATACCCCTTTTTTTTTTTTTTTGTGAATGCTCAAATTATATTTTATAATTATATGTTTACTTGTGTATTTAATTAGGATACCTATATGTAATTTTTAATGTATTATATTACAATAAAATATGTCAATCTAGGAATTAAGCTAACAAAAATAATATATATTTGTTTTTATATTGCATGAAGTATTATTTAATATTTGGGTTCTGTAATATTGAAGGAAAAAATATATTAATAATGTTTTATTAATAACAAGTATAATCAAATTCAAACGCATGTAAATAATATAATTTAACCATGAAATCAGTAGTCATAACACTGATTACATAAGTTAGGTAACAGATTAAACACGCAATTGTAACAATGTATGCTATGTAACATACCAAATGCATTTGATGTTCAGTTGATGGCTATTTTGCATAATTTTTAATGTTTTTGTTTGGAAAGAATTTGATGAACTAAGCAGGATGATCAAGAGGTCAATATTAAAATTGCCATAGGTTTACATGATATGCTAACAAGCGTCTAATATTCTACTTATCCATAAAAATATTACAATTTCTTATATTTAAGGCAGTGACATGTAGCTAATATAATCTATTGTACAAATATGCACTTATTATCAATTAGCCGCAAAATACTTGATACTTTTGTATAAAAAAATGTTTGTTTATGTATAGTATACAAAACACAAATTACTTTATTTAATATAATTTAAGTGCTATAAATATTAATAATTTACGCATATGGCTAATGACTATACCAGGGGTGGCCGCAACTTACTTCGGGAGCCACAAATTTTTAGAGCTAATTCGAGGCGAGCCACATTATAAAGCGATGTTTATAAAATGAAGATACGTTTTTCATTTTAAATTAAATTAAGGGAACATTTATTTTTTTTAAACATACCATGACCATTTTTGGCTATACATACTAAAAATCACTGCTACTATGTTAAACTATACCTAGTAACGACTGTAATAAAAACATTTCTAACAGATTTTGGTTGAAGAAATGCATGAAACTGATTTAAGAGCCGCAAGCAGCTTGTGAGCTTCATATCAACACCATATCAAAATATTAAAAAGATCCATAGTATCAATTTTTTTTTATATAGATGTTTAAAGTTGATATTTTTAGTTTAAACGAAAATCTTAGAATCTTACGAATATTTTTCTTATTTCTCAATACTTTTACGATAAAAATAAATAGAAAAGCTAAAAAATTTGGAAAATTTTATTGAAGCATAAGTATATTTATATTATCTGATGAGTTTCACTCAGAATCGTTTTTCGAATTTAATGATTTATCATTGCATTCAAATTGTAATTAAAATTCAACACTATCCTCTTTACACCTGTAACCCTTCCTTTGCTTTTTATTTATACGTATGTCGTATGTAGGTATACCGTATACATGTATACTTAGACATATTTTAAGGATATTGTGATCTAAAGAAAAATGCACACAATACGCAATATTAATCTTTTACACAAAGAAAACGGACTATCGAGGAATATACTCGTATCATAGGCGCAACTAGGTGGGGGCTTAAAAAATACCAAATATTTTCTAAGCCCCCCCCCCCCCAAAGTTTTCCTATAAATTTCTTTTTCATAAATTAAACATAATCATAAAATTCAAAATACTAATTTTTGAAAAATTATTAGGTAGGCGTATATTGAAATTTATTTGATAAAAATATTCATAATCACAAATAGGTACGTTATGATTATTATTAGGGCAGAGGACTTATAGCATTTGCATATTTCTTTTGCGCAGCCGTAAAAAAAGGCCAACTATATAGAAAAATGTTTCATGTTACGACAAAGCCAAATCTGTAATTTTATGGTGCATATTTTTGCATATTTAGACATTTTTCAGTTTTTGAGACATATTTAACTTATATATGGTTTTTAGGGAAACATTTTGAACAATTTATAAAAATAAATATAAAAATATGTAAAATGAAAATTTGAAAAAACATTTAGTTATTCAATTCAATTTTCAAGGTGAAAATATTATTTACTTCGTCCGTAGGTTTTTTTAAAAAAAATTCCAACATATTGGTAATTTTTTTTAGGGTCAGAAGAATGAATTAATAAATTTATATACATACATTTCAATAAAATTAAGTTAAAAAATTTTGAAAGTTTCATTAAGATTAAGTTTTTATTCATGTGTTATTGGTCGTGGACTAATAGTATAGCAAATAAAATGTATAATTAAATTTAGTTAGTATTTGTAATGTATCATATTTTAAATATTTTTTATAATTAATCTATATAATAAAATTTTAATATCATAAAAAAAAGTGCATATTTTAGAGTTTTTAAGTGCATAAGTGCTTGCATATTTCGCCTTTTTTTAGAGCTACAAGTCCTCTGCCCTAATTATTATTATCTTGATGCGGTTATATCACAGATTAGATTAAAGCCTTGTTAAGCTTAGATCACAGAATAGATGAAAGCAGAATGGACACTCTAAAAATGTACATTAGTCGGAACAAATCTAGTTTAGCGCCTACTCGAATTTTTCACTTTTTTTTTTTTTTTGAAACCTAGGTAAATCAACATTTTAAATACGATGGTGCAATAATAATTTAGCGGAAATCAATAGTTTTTGAGATAGAGCGATTTTAAATTCACCAATATTGATAGATTTTCTTAAATAAAGAGTTTTATAGCACCAATAAAATGATGTTATTGTGGCCTAGTGGTTAAATGCGTCTTTCCTTACGCGCGAATACCAGGTCTTGACACGGTAAATTTTTGCACTTTTTTCTTGGATTTTCCAATATTTTCTTTTGTATAATGACAATATATCATAAAGATTATTAAAAAAATATTATTATAAAGAATATTTCTTCCATCAATGTTTTCAAATGGAAGGGACGCTCGCTACGCCTACCCGCTTCGCGAGACCATTGGATATTTACCTATATATTCCGGTCATATAAAGTCGCTGCGCTCGCTCGGACAATTAAAAACGAAAATATCCCTCGATTTGCCATGTAACGCCACCCCAAGTAGGTTACAACGTTAAAAAAAAATGCAATTTGACGGAACGAATTAAAAAAAAAAAAGACAAAAATTTAAACTTCATATGCCGGGGGTCCGAACTCATAACAGTACGCCTCACACAATGTTTACAAACCACTGGGCGCCCGACACGGCAATAATATAAAATGTGTTTAAATTACTTATTCAAGTGAATTGTCGAAAAAATCAAATTTGAAAATGTTATATCTCAAAAACTATTGGTTTCCGCTAAATTATTATTGCACCATCGTTTTTAAAAGGTTGATTTACCTAGGTTATCTAGTTAAATTTGCGAGTTGTAGTTGTTGCATTTTAAATTGTAATCCCGCTAACATACAGTGCTGATTGTTGTACGCGGTATTATATTTTCCCAGTATTCGGCTACACTGGGCAGTATTTAGTTTGAAATTGTCGGATCCCCATAAGACTATATAATATAACCTAACAAACTATATTATAATGTAAATTTTTAGAGAGCGTGCATTCTGCTTTCATTTTCATCTATTCTGTGCGTATAGTGCTTATACTATAAAGAACGGTATGTGCTTGTTTTATTTTGTATTTAATAATATTTAATATTTATGTTTATTTCTTGAAATTAAAGATAATAATATATTTAATCGTGATTTAATTTGAAGGAATAGTCTAAATAAATCATAATTCATAAGGTAAATAATGATTAATTATTCGTAACAAACATTCCACTTCCAAGTTTCAACTTCTTAACTTTCAATATCGAGATTGACCTTTTTATTTTATTTTTTTAAATAATTAATAATATTATAATTGCGAGTCGTAACAAAATACTCATCTATGTTAATAGTTTTTTACTTTTTACGTCATTTTTTGTCGATTCCACCAATAGAAGAATTGTTTTTTTTTTTTTTTTTTTTTTGGTTTATTTGATACAAAAACGAACTGGTTATTTATTTAACAAACTGACAATATTCATCATTCACGTATGCATGTTTTATTGTAATATTATACCTAGTATATTAATTTTTGTGTTATCAAAAACAAAACAAAACTCCAAAATAGTAAAACACAATATGTTGAAATTAGTGAAAAATTTTTTTCTAAATATTTTTCAATTATAAAAACAAATAGTTATTTTTCGAAATGTGGTTTGTGTATTTCTGATACAATGTAATATGGTGATATTTGAATGTAAATTAATTACATTACAGAGAAATTATTATCTTCTGACAAGGTAGTTTTGATTTTTGAAAGATATTGAATTTTTAAAAGAGATCGAGTAAAACATTTGGCAGGATCATAACTGAAAAATAAACCATATCTTCCTGGTTCTTTCATTAACTACCTACTCAACAATTCATTTTTTAATTTCAATACCGAATATAGTTGATATCTCACCAGTATTATTATAATCAAACATAACAATTTTTTTTTTTTTTTTAACAAGAAATAAACAATGTGTTAAAGTTAAATTATATCTTCTTCTTTATACTCGCCTTTGTCCCATGTGTTGGGCAGTAATTGCCCAACACTCCGATCCACATATCATTGCTAGCCTCACAATAGTTTTATAAAACTTTCCTTTCACCTTTAATAGTACTTTTTTATCACACAACATTCCTGTCGCCTCTTGCCACTTCATCCAACCACATCTAATTATATTAGCTACATTCTCCACAATTCCCCCATTCTTTTTCACAATTGATCCTAAGTACTTGCATTTTTCCACTTTGTTAATAAGTTGACCTCTGAGTCTTATATGATGATCATTCCCATTATCTCCTACCGTATTATTGAAGCTTAACTCTACAAATTCTGTTTTAGCCCTACTTAATTTCAATCCATTTTCTCCAATACCTCTCACCAACGTTCAAGTTTGGGGGTTCTAATTTCTAATATATTTATATTCTCATCAACTAAAACCACACCATCTGCAAACAACATACACCAAAGTGTTTCATCCTGTACACTTTTTGTGATCTTGTTTATAATTTTATTATGCTACAGACTTATTTGTTGAGATATTTATGAGCCTGTTTTACAAGAGATTTTTTTTTATACATTTATATTCTTTATAGTTATATATTACTAATAATTGTTTATTTGTTTACAGATTATAAATTGATTGTTAAGCAAATCGTATAACTAGTTAGACCAACATACTTTGGTTAATACCAAAAATAATAATCTTGGAATAAAAATCTTCTATAACATTAATGTAATTAATACTAATTTATAAATTTAAAAAGAAATTGTAAATAATGTATGTTTTTATTTATTTTTTTTTAGATAAAGGAAATGTGTTTTTGATTATTTGAAAATTTAAATTCTTGTAGAGCAAATTAAACATCATGTTTTCTCTAGCAAAATTATCATATCATGCTTGTAATGAAAAACAAAAACATTTTTATGATACTGAACCAATAAATGTTTTAAAAATTGATATACTAGATTGCTGTAGCAAACTGTTTCAAACTATTAAGGAAAAAAAGGAAATTAATCCATGTGACACTGATACTTGTGCTGTAGCTGCTAAACATGGTCATACAGATTGCTTGGCAGTAGCTCGACGATTAAGATTTTCATGGAATAAAATTACATGTTACTATGCTGCTCAAAATGGACACTTAGATTGTTTAATCTTCGCATATGAGAATGGATGTCCATGGGATAAATATACAACCGACTGGGCTGCAACAGGTGGTCATTTAGATTGTTTGAGGTATATTCATGAAAAAGGATGTACATGGGATGAAAGAACTTGTATGTTGGCTGCCTGTAATGGTCATTTAGATTGTTTAATATATATCCGTTCAAATGGTTGTCCGTGGAATGAAGATACATGTACATCGTCTGCTGCAAATGGACAATTGTCAACTCTATCATATGCACATGAAAACGGATGCGCGTGGAATGAAAAAACTTGTTCCAAGGCTGCAGAAGGTGGTCACTTAGAATGTCTAATATATGCACATAATAATGGATGCGATTGGGATATTGATACATGCGCATTGGCAGCTGCCAATGGTCATTTAGACTGTTTGATTTATGCCCATGAAAATGGATGTCCTTGGAATGAATTAGCAATTCATAATGCTACAAAACATGGTCATTTAGAATGTTTGAAGTATGCCCATAATAATGGATGTGTTTTGCCTAGACATTCAAGCATAATAGCTGCCAATTTTGGACATTTGGACTGCCTGAAGTATGTTTTTGAACATGGTTGTCGCTTGAATGAACATGTACAATATGTTACTGCAAATGGTGGACATTTAGATTGTATGAAATTTGCTTATGAAAATGGCTGTCCTTGGCATAGTAGAACATGTTATATTGCTGCCACAACAGGTTTTTATGATTGTTTAAGATATGCCCGTAAAAATGGATGTCCGTGGGATATAAATACAAAGAAATGGGCGGCTAAACAAAATGGTTTATTTGATGACTGTATGTAATTTTCTGATGATAAGATTATAAGGATTTAATGATGAAAAAATACTTATTTAAATAATAATAATAATATAATAATAATTGAATTCAAATACTATACTGATATATTAATAAGTAATATTTATTAATTAATTCAATATAAAGTTATTTAATTATTCGAGTTAATCATTATTTATTTGTACTGTGCATGTTAAAATATAATTGCATATTTTATTTTTATTTTCAATATACATATTTAGTTTTTACTATTTGTATGTACGTATGTAACGTAACATTATATGCGTTTGAATCTTATGTCAGATGCCTACCTATAATATTATTATATACTTGGTCATGATTATAATACAAATGTACATAAATCTATTAAACATTATTTAAAAGCCATTGCTAATAATCTGAAATTTTAAAAACGTGTATGATATTTATTTTTATACAAAAATTAATTTTTTTTTTAATATTTTGGGACTATAATTAATATATTAATAATTTTATTTATAAAAAATATACTAAAATGTAATATTTGTATACCGTGGGTTAATATCATTTATATGTACTCGTATAGTTATATTTTCCTTGGATATTTCTTCCTAGATCCACTCGTATTTGTTTTTTATGAGTATATATTTTAAATAGTTTATATCTGACTGAAGGTATATAAATACCGTGTATTAATATTGTAAATAGATGTAATAACTAGTTTTTATTAGTATACAATGATGACAATAACGTGTCTTTTTTTTTTTTATATACTTAGGCAATTTTTTCACCAGAAATAATTCTCAAATTTTTACAAAAAGTACATGTAACTGGTAGGAAAGTGGATGTAGTTGATACTTTATTTAGGTAATTTTTCGAATTTATACAAATTGAACTTGCCCTGTAGAAAAAAACCTGTAATAAAAATTATCACTTATTAATTTATTTACAATAGATTTCTGTATATTCATCATACATAGATCATCAAGTCTTGTGTCGTTCATTGTTGAGCGCAACCATGTTTTTACCCTTCGCATTGTGCTGAAGGATCGCTCGACAGTGCAAGTAGTTGCAGAAATAGTAAGACTTATACTAATTGCTGAGAATATTGATGGATAAAATAATTCTTAAATCCATATTTTTAATATGTAAATTTATTTAATTAATGGAAATAGAAATTGTAATTTGTATAAATAATACATTTATTATAAAATTATTAAAAACTATTAATACATACACAAAAATTATTTTGTAATTTGGCGCCCCCCGACCAAAACTTCCGGGACAAGTGCCCCGGTTCGCCCCCCTAGATCCGGCCCCGCATATAGGTATAACTATATACCTACGTACGCAATATACAATTTAATGTCAAAATCCAGGTGGGGGCAAATGTCCGTCTTGCCCCCCCTCCGGGCACCTATGATCAGGATGTGGGTAGGTGCATTTATAAATTTATGAATTATGATATAAATATATTAGTGAGACATGTCTCCATTAACTCAGTGCGCGAGATACTCCGCTTTAAGAACCCACCACTCCGCATATCCATTAGAATGATACAATATTCTTGAATATTTTGCTAACAATAGAAAGCCAGAAGTGTTAATATAATCTAATGAAACATTTGCATTGAAACTTTGTTATAATTTTGTATAAATTTGAATTTATGTAACAATAAATAGTTTAAGTAGATTATACATTTTTAAATTAAAAATTGAATAAATAAATTATAACTAAACTCACATTTAGTCGTTTTTTTTTTTAAATTTATTTGTAATTTTAAGTAACTAATTAATATAAACAGATAGATCTCAATTTTATAGGGAGGGGCGCAAAATCTTTATCTGCCAGGGGTAATTTATTGCTCGGTCCGGCCCTGCTCGTGAGTCCATGTCTTAAAAACTGCCTAAATAAGTATGCATTTAAGCACTAAACGATAGAAAAATATGCAATGAAATATGCCTTTAAAAGTTCAGAAATGTACATTTATACCTATGCACTAAAAATCTGTTGCGCCACATTAAAGCGTTTTACATTCCCAACTTTTACTTTCCAAACCTTACAAAATATATTTTCGCCAAATTCATTCAATAATAATTGTACCTATTAGTTTATAGGACGAAGACATATTATACATATTTGAAAATCATATTTAAATTTTTATTAAAATTTAACAATATATATATATATATATATATATATATAAGTAAGTTAAATGAGTTATTTTACACAAAAAAAATATCATATTTATAGTAATTATAACAACTTTTAGTCTTAAATTTTATATTTAATGTTTAATATTACTATATTATTAGGTAGGTACCTACTAAATGTAATAAAATACAAGCACCATTAGGTAATAATTAATTAATTTGAAATAACAACATTAAACATCATGAGAATTAATATCAAAAACCACTTTTAGAATAACTTATAGTTTTATAATTAAAGATAACAATATTAAATTTATATATACTACTTAGGTACATCTTAAATTAATTAGTATATCACAAAATGTAATTGAAAAAAAAAAAACGTTACCAACTACAGTAATAAAAAAGTATTATGGTTTACATATATCACATATATAGTAAAGGTCCTTATCTTTACTGTTTTCACCAGTACAAGAGCAATGTGCCCATTTTAAACATAATATGCATTGTACCCAGGCTTCAACTGATTCTAAATAATAACCACCACAATAAAGACAGTCTACATTACTTTCAGAGTTTGATTTTTCTGAATTTTTCATTTTTTTTTTTTGAAGTTTCATTAGATTTGGGAAATAAATTTTTTTTAACGCCTCTTTTTATAGACCCTTTGTTTCTATTTTGTTGGTCTTCCAAAGTTTTTTTACAAGGAGATTCAGTTATAATAGCAATTTTACCTTTAAATTGGATGTTTCTTTTTTTCTTTTCTCTTATTTCTACTGTTTGTTGTGGTACAGGTAATATGTCTTTTGGTGAAATATTCTTAAATGCAGTTTTCTCTATAACAGGAGTTTGAGTCACCCAATGAGAGCACCCAGGAGTACAATTGCTTTCATTAATTTTTGTAGAATTTACAACTTGAGTACAATCAACTATTTTAACAGAATTCACAGCTTCAGAAGAATCAACAACTTGAGAAGAAATACTTTCTTTTTGTAAATTAGTCGTATCAGCAGCACAAAAATCCACATCACAAAAAACTTCCTGGTTAAATGGATATATTCCTGTTTTTTTAAAACCATTAATCGCAGTAGTCATAGTTGCAGATTTAATAAATGCTAAACTGAAAATTTCAGCCAAATATTTTAAAGTTACTACTTTACCACCATGTGTTCTGAGCCAATTCGTGGTCTCTTTGTCATAATATGTGCTAAGAGGTTTCATGAATGCAACATCCAGAGGTTGTAATCTGTGGGTACAATGTGGTGGGAAACAAAGAAGTATAACACCATTATCACGAGCTATATCAATCAGCTCAATGCTTTTTGTATGAGTACAATGACCATCTAGTAGCAACAAAACTGGATTTTCTTTTGTTGCATGAGAAAATTGAATGAACCGTTTCATCCACTTTTCAAAAATTTCCTTTTGCATCCATCCTGATTCATGGAATTCTGCTGTAGATCCAGGTGAAGCATTTCTCATAAACTCAGAGTTATAACTTTTTCTTGGAAAAATAAAAAAAGGTGGCATGAATGTGCCAGCAGC
>JAIUCT010000015.1:489954-518608 GCA_021307375.1 Tetraneura akinire
TGATTTTAAATTTTGGGCACTTGAACCAAAAAAGGTTCGCCACCCCTTTTTTTTTATAATATAGCCCATGTACTCGTATATTGAATATACGTCATTTCGACGCAGAACTATTTGCTGCATACTACAATTCGGCCTATGTAAATTTGACCCATACTACATTAAGACGCATTACAATTTGGGCGCACATTATATTTTTTATTACAATGCTTAATATTATTAAAGTGCCTAACATTTTAAATTTTTCTACCGCACACTAATTTTTATTTTATTTTTTTTTCCTATAAAACATTACTATACGTGTCGTTGTTATTTTAGTATATTAGTATATTACAAGTAAAAATACCTATAACAATTAATAATATTATAGTTTATAATTAAATCACCTAGCAAGATGTTCAGCGTAAATTATATCTGTACATGAGTCTTCCAACATTCATTTTATCTACTTGGTATTTCCACCACGTGATACGACGGTTATTTAAACGAGGCTGTTAACGCCTTATCGTCGAATAAACCGCAATTTTATTTATATTATGTGAATTATATATACGTTTTTACACGGAGTGATTTTTAACTTCTAAAATATTATCAGGCCATTTAATCTATTATTGTAACGGGCCACCGGGATTTGTCCCGGTGTCCCGCCAGGCCAGTCCGCCCCCGATGGTATATATCTGATAAATTATACGTATTTTATTAAATTGATAAAAAATTGTATATCTTGAGGATATTACGCACGTGTCGTATAATTTATTGATCTGACCTATTTACTTAAACGTTAAACATAATACCTATTTATAAAAATACAACTTTTTTACACCTGCTTCCTGAGTTTAAATAAGTTATAGCATAAATATGATATAATATATTATGATAAATTATCATGTTTTATATTTTATTATAACGATTTATACAATATAATTATATAGCTGGTTTGTAAGTTTAAAGATATATAATTTATACTTTGATTAAAATTTATGCTCATTTTACACGTGTTATATTAATCGTGTAAATATATTTAAATAATTTGCCTACATTATATTCAAGTAATATAATATAAAGTTTTGAGGTATTATCCAATATTCCAATTAATATAAATTTAAATATTATAACAGTCAATAATGTATATTATAATATATTAATATACCTATTATAGTTTCAACGTCGAATTTAATTCAAATAATATTATTAATGCGAATAATTAAATATTAATTAAACATTTAAGGTTTAATTTTAAATTTCTATATAGGTATACGTAAAAAATATTTAATATAATATGATCACCACTGTCCACTATTGTGTTTTACCGTCCGTCGTAGACTTTCGTTATTGCCATGGTTACCACTTGGCACTTACCAATACTATTGTTGATTTTATATAAAACATACTTCAAATTATTTTTTGGACTACTTTTTTTAAAAGTGTTATATTTCTTTTATTTACATTAAATTATTTTAATATTTAACTGCATTTTTATATATTTCCATTTTTCTATAATATCAACTATATAAAATATAATAAATAATAGTGATAATAAATAATAGTGAGGTGTGACATATATAAACTATATAACGGAAAAATTGAAAAAATTGATTGAAATTTGTTAAAAATTAAAATTAAAAAACAGTAATAATTATTTATTTAATATAATATACTTACATTTTTTTTTCAATTTTATTCATATATACATTTAAACAATAATATATAACAATAGTCTGGTGGACTCGCCCTTTAAAATTATTTCAATCTACGATGGAGGAGGCCAGGAGGGACTTTGTTTCATTTCTCCCCTATATATAGTACACGCCACTGATAATAATTGATAAACTATATAATATATATATATATATTATACATATTTATATTTTATATATTTAATATTTTATACACGTTTAATATATTAAATTGCGTCAAAACCGTTATTTTTTAAATGTTATTTCAATTTATGTTATTACATAATGTATGTGTAACGTGACTATAATATTCGTCTCGACTTGTGCTTTATAGAGAACACACGTCCGGAATCCGAAGATATACGAGTGTATATAGTTGGCACACTGGATGACCTAAAGTTCTGTTATTTATTTAAATATAATCCCTCAGAGATTACCGCAGGACTTGTATGTCCCTTTGTAATTAAATAACTTACTGTTGAGTAAATAAGCTACGCAAATAATACTTATAAGTTATAAATAAATAATTAATATATTAATGTATATTATCCTCCTGAGGCCCAAATAGTATAATATATTATAATATGAGCTCAATGTCCATTTCAATGGACATCTTTTTTTATACCTATAGTGCTATAACTGACTAAAATATTTTGTAATTTTACTAGCCACTATGTCCATTATGCTGGACGTATATTTATTTTTATGTTAATAATGTTTAAGTAAAACCCAACGTCCATTTTAATAATGGACATTTTTAAACACGTATTGTAGACGTTATAATATACGAGTAATATGATAAAAATTATCAAACATCATAATATGTTTTCTTCTCTAAATTATCATTAGATAAAGAATGTATATACAAAAGTATAATATTAAAAAAAATGGCGGGCCTTCCTGATGTTAATGGAAAACGTTCACTGTATTGGACATCGGGCCGATAGCAATAGCACTACAAAATTTAAAATTATTTCTGGTGCTTGTGCAATTTTAAAAATTGTCCATTATAATAGACATTGGGTCTCATAATTCGACGATTAATGGTGATATGGAGGACAGGCGAAGACAATACGCACGATATTAAGAATATGACGTACCTATTATAATTAATACACGTTGAACCTATAATAATTAATTTAAAATAATGCTTCAGTAAAGTGTTGGCTGATTATCACAGTCTTAATTAATATTCATATATTATCAATTATCATTAAAATTACACGGCTCGTTTCTCTCTGTCGACTAAATAATATTATCGGCTTATTCGGCATCATAAAATCAAAGACACCTCCTTTTTTAATATAACGATCGTATTTATAATTTTGGCATACGCAAATATAAATTGCATTTGGTTTTGTATTATAAATGATAATTAGGTATGTTATAGAGTATATAATATACTATATGAGTTGTTCTCTATATATACTGTTAGTAATAAAATATTAGTTTAAGTTGTTTTTTGTTTTTACTAATATTAATTATTTAGTTATTTAGTCTTTTTGGGGCCTTTTTCAGCTCTTAAAAGAATTAAATTTATTTGAGATCTAATACAGATGATAAGAGACTTAATTGTTAATTTACATTTTTTACATTTAAAATAATACTTATATTTGGTTTTAATATATTTCATCATTATATGTCACCCTTTAAATATAATTTTTTTTTTTTTTTTTTTTTTTTACCATCTATATACTATTAAAATTGATTTTAATAATTTTTAACGTTTCACATTATATGCACTATATCAACATGTCTCCATTTATATCTCAATCGATTCTTGACTGTACAATTATATATTTGATTTTATATACATATCATGGTAACGATACTGGTTTGAATATACACTGTTACATAATAATATACAGAAAAGAAAGAAAAAATGTAAAACAACAATAATGACGATATTATAGATCAGGGGTGTCCAACCTTTTGTGATGACTGGGCCACATCATATGGCTAGAAATTGTTGTGGGCCATATAATTTTAATAATTATACATACAAATTTAATGATTAAATTATATTCTATAATACAATAATACATTATTTTTTATATAATTTTACAATAGCGAATAATAAGTAGAAATATTAATAATTAATTATAATTACATGAAAAAATATATTTATCAATAATAAAAATAATAAAATTAATAAAATAATTAATTAATTACTGGCTTTTAAATTGAAGTGAGGGACGCATCAAAATATACCCCGGGCCACATTCGGCCCGCGGGCCGTGGGTTGGACACCCCTGTTATATATGTTGAATGTTGATTTAATCTGAAAAAAATTATACGATAATACGATAAACGTATCATACGATTATATCTAATTCAAAATTTTCTAAATTCAATATTTATATAAAAATCATGATACCTAATGTGTAAAACATTTAAAATTAAATTAAAATTAAAATATTATATAAAAACTCTAAATAATATGCTCCTAAAAACTCAAAAATGCCCTTAAAAATGTAAAATATGACCAAAAAACGAAAATTTATCAAAAAATGCAAAAAAATGCAAAATAAACTTTCGTATTCTCATTCAAATGTATATGAATCGAATTTATGACAGAACGAGCATCGCGCAGCAAGCTTTGGAAAACAATGCAAAGTGCATCGAAATCCCAGCCTTAATTATAATATAAGGCATTTCATAATATAAACGTTAATAAAATATAATATAGGTACCGTATGTTGACACAGTGTGATTACTGATTATATTAATAATTAAATATTCCATATAGGTAACCATAATATAAATATTTTTTCGCGTCTTATATAGAATAAATAAAGATCATAAATTATACCTATGAGGTTATACCTTATTGGATCTTTTACTCCGAGTACAAAATAATCGAGTTATTTTTTTTTTTATTATATTATTATTATTCGTCGCTATTTTTCAGGCGGGTAACGAAACTATAAATTCTATAATTTTTTTGTTATGTGCGTGAAAAAATAATTATCCACGGACCGTTATGCATATATGGAATTAAAAGAAAACTTCCTGGTTGGTCACATCCGGTGTGATTGTGTGATTAATAATATATGATGGCATCTGTGGGTGTCATATACCTGAACTCCGCACAATAACTGTATATGGCCATTGATCGTCCGGTACCTATTATTATTATTTTTTTTTTTTTTATCCCAAAAAAATCTTACATGATGGCTGTTACGAACTAACAAAATAATAACAGTACAGAGAGAAAAAAAAAACGTGGCGATCAGAAATATTTTATATGCGCGTATTATATACAGGGTGTACTTTCAAATAAAAACGATATGCGGTTAGGTATACTTGCCGAAATGACGAATGTATGTATAATATTAGGTTTTTATTTTACATGCGGAAAATATAAAATAAAATTTTTGAAATCACTGCAGCTAAGAAAACTAACACCTTATTATTAATAAATAATAATTAATATTATTTTTATTTTTGCGCGTGGAAAATATTATTACAATATAATATATATATATTATCATCTTCAACTCGTGTTATCCTAACTTTTGGATTCGCCCAGATCGGTATAATGAGTATATACGAGTATAGCGCGGAATTTACTTATAGGTATATTATTATATAGTAATTATATATTATTCTGTTTATGTAAATATTAAGCATTTGACATTTACGAAAGGGTTATGGGAGATAAATCCCCTCCCTGCATTACCCCTTTTTTAGCGATATTTTTTGATAGATTATATTTTTTTTACCCAACTCTATCCCCTCGTGGCCCACGGGTAAATTTAATATTTTCCCTATATACACAATATATCCCATCATCCCTTGACAAAATCCTAAATATACGCCGAAGAATTATTACAAGATGTATATTATACCTGGTAATAATATATAATATGGTTATAATATTATACCTGGTATAACCTATACGGTTATAATATTGGCTTTACATATAATAATATGATTGTATACCTACAGAGTTGAAATTTACAAAATCGGTCGTGATCTCATAATATATGACATTTTATACTTCAATACTCGTATTATGACGACTCAAAAATATATTTACATACCATATGTGTATAATGTAAAAACAAACTGTACGGGCATATTATTATTATTATTAGGTAAAACCGTCCAAATATTTAATTTATCAACGTGTTCGCAACTTTTATATGTTTATATGATATTTATTTTTTTAAATCACATATTGCATGTAGGTATAACAAAATAATAATAATTCAAGTTCTTGAATATTTGTTGGTTTTTGTGTCTTTCGAATATTTAATATTATGAGATGACTCATATATATTAGATACAATATTGTATGTATACACGCATGTAATAATATATGAATTACCGGAAACGCATAACAATACGAACAATAATATTTTTATCGAAATCTTTATCAAAAACGTTATAAAGTATTGGACGTAACACGTAAATATAATAAGATAACGAGAAAGCGGACGTGGAAGCTAAGGCATCAGCGAGCATTAATCACGATACTCAATTTCTAAACATATATACGTAAACTGATAAAAAAAGACAAATAAAAAATTTAATAATGGCAAACACACTGGCAAAAATAAAATACAAAACTTAATGA
This sequence comes from Tetraneura akinire, assembly GCA_021307375.1. Lineage (NCBI taxonomy): Eukaryota > Metazoa > Arthropoda > Insecta > Hemiptera > Aphididae > Tetraneura > Tetraneura akinire. The sequence continues at coordinate 496,210 of JAIUCT010000015.1, forward strand.
AATAAAAAACTCTATAGACATGTGGTACAATCCGAAACTAAAAAAGAATAGAGAATGTAGTGCTAAATAGACTTCGGTTGGGTCACACTTGGCTCACCCACAGCTTCCTGATGAACAAAAGTGAGCCCCTTCTTGCGAAGCATGTGGAGAGCCTCTCACGGTGAAACACATAATAATTACAAATTGCAAAAAATTCAACAATCTCAGAATAGATTTACATGCAACACTGGGTCCTGATCATGAAATAAACATGAAAATAATTAACTTTTTAAGAAAATCAGAATTATTTAACAAGATATAATTTTGTTGTATATAATCAATTTAGAATAATTATATTTGTCCAATGTAAATAATTGCAAACTGTTTTATAGCTATAATAATGGCCGTTGTCGCCGAAGCTATTGTTATAAATACAATAATACGTGATGAGTTATACTATATTATATATTATTATTTATTACCGGAAAAAACTATTTAATCCTAAATTATTTTGATCTTATTAATTTATACGCGTATAATTTTTTTTTAAATTTTAGATCAAAATCATTTACATTTAAAAATTCAAAAATATATTATATAGAATAAAAATATAAATAATCCTTCGCTTTTTAACGTAAATATTTCTCGAATAATTTTCCCGCGCGTTTTTTCAAACAAAATTTACACGTACATATACATAATATTATAAAAAATTCATATGGACATACGAGTATACTCGTATATTCAATATTTCAGTCCGCATTTAATCGTGAGGCGTATTATAATAACACGTATATATAGGCACGTAATAATTTATAAAATATAGCGTATAAACGAATAACGAAGTATAGACGTATTTTTCTTATGGTTATGATTATTTTTTTTAAAAAAAATACAGCAAAATACAATTTTACCATTTGTGTAAAGAACATTATTCATATTATATATTATAATATACGAGTATATATGCGTCCTTTGAAAATCTATTTCGGCTGTCAATTTAAAATGTGTTCAAACGTTTTATTTTTAATCTTATATTATAGATACCTTGGTATAATATAGGTATATATTATTATAATATCGATATTACGCGCGCGTGCATCGACCATGAGTAAATATAAGAAATATAATACATAACGCGTATTATTATTTACAAAATATAATACGTACGTATAATATAAACATTATATTTACGTACGTATAATAATTTTAAAAAATAAGGCGATTTTCAAATTCTGTACACATAACGTTACCTATATAGATATGACATCATTATATACGTGTTTTTTTTTTTTTTTTTTTTTTTTTATAACGTATAAATATTATAATATTATGTATACGACTATACATTACGTTATTATATTATAATATATATATTATTATTACGTTAAATAGGTATTGTTTATTTACAGAATTTTTTGAAATTTTGACATTACATGTATAAGTTAAAAAGGTGATACGCATAGATATGCGCACAAGAAGAAGACTCGTGTATAATCTATATAATAATATAATATTATATTATGTTAATATATATTCATATTACGTATACCTATAACTATAAAATTTGATTGAAATATTATAAAATATATTATGTATTAGCAAGGGCGTAGGTAAGGGTGGGGTTTGGAGGTTCAAACCCCCCCCCCCATTGAAAACTAATTTTACACCTAATATACGCGCGTATATAATAATTCAAATAGGAAAATTCAAAGTCCTATATTTTGTAGAAAAATTAACGTAACGGTTCTAAAATTTTATTACATATATTATATATAGTAACTGTATGATGAACACCCAATAAAATTTTCAAGTCTTTAACTTCAAAATTACCCAAGTTATCGTGAAATATTAAAATCAAATTCGTCGAAATGTCAGTTTTCGTGAAAAATGCTGTTTTTTCGTTATTTTTTTGTCGTTTTTCTATCGCCAGGGTCAATTTTGAGAAATTCGAAAAATAACTTAAATGAAATACCTTCTACATCCACTTTTCAACTGGAAAAATATGGTATTCGTAAATATCGGAAAATTATTTCGGGTAGTAAAAGTGTCTTCATTCCAAAAAAAAAAAAAGATACACATCATTGTAAAATCTGTACATTCTTCGCTTCGCTCAGAATCTCAGAAAAACAATAATACCTATAAGAAAAAGAAGTATAAATAATTATTATATAATATAATAATATGTATATTATTCATTTGTAATCTGATGATAATTGTCTGTTATTTTCAAATTTTCCTTTCTATATTATGATTCTTACTTTGAACCCCTCCCATAAAAAAATTATACCTACGCCCTGTATTAGGTATATATTATATTTATCAATTATTATAAGTCAGGCCATCGTAATTATATAATCAATATAATAATATTATTATAATACGTTTTATTTATGTTAAAACAACTGAGGTTTTAACCAGGCACGTATCTAGACCGTGATCTTGGGGGGGGGGCGATTTTTTTTATAAATATATCTATATCATAAGTTGAATACTCATATATTCAGGGCCGGATTTAGGGGGGCCCAAGGGGCCCGGGCCCCAGGCGCGGATCCAGAATTATTATTTGGAGGGGGCCATTAATTAATTAGTACAGGTTAAAGTAGAGATGATTAAAATAGATTTAATCTATACAAAATCTACACTAATACAATTTCTTTGAATAAAAATAATACGTTATTATTTCAATTTACACTATAAAAGATGCTTAATATTGACAATAAAATTATATTCGTTTTGTATAATGGAACGACACAAATGCGACAGTTATGCGGATAAGAAAATATAGCTGAAAAAAAAAATAGTACCAACTATAAATTAATATTTTATTTTCGTATATATATATATATATAAATGAAGAAATCCAAGAAGTAAAAGAAGTAAAAGATACAGAGAGTGAAAAATTTTTAAATTAAATAAATAAATAATGTAGATACTAACATTCTGTACTTAATACATTTTTTTAGAGCATATTTAAACGCATATTTTTTGTTTTTTTAGTACATAAATGCGCATACATATTTCAATATATTTAAGAACTAGAAGTCCTCAGCCCTAATTATAATATATTCTATATCCTATAATATAGAAAACAAAGTAATAGTACAAATTAAATACCTACTCAGAACAATATTATTATTCAATTTTAAAATTAATATTCTTCTGGATTTGGGGGGGCCATTGCTCCCATGGCCCCTCCCTTGAATCCGCGCCAGCCGGGCCCCCACAAAATACATATTATATGGGCCCCACAAAAAAAATCTACTTTTTGTAAATTTTGTCGTAAATTTTTTAATTTTATAATAAATATATTTGTTTTCGGTATCAATAAAATAATTACAAATTAATAGAAATAGTAAGTTGTATGTAACAATAATATCGTTATCAATGATTTTAATGAAATAATAGAGTAATATGTTTTTACAATTGATTTGAATTAAATTATTTTCTAAAATATTTGTAGAAAAATCTTGGATTATAATAATAAAAATTTTATTTGTTAATAGCCCCAGGGCCCCCACAACTAAAAATCCGGTCCTGCATATATTTATACTTTATTATATACAATTAAAATAAATACACATAAACTATATGTATGTTTATTTGTTTTATTATTTTCCATATAAAGAGAGATATTTAAAGTTGCACTCCCTTGATCAGTGATCACGAGCCGCCACTGGTATTATTATATTATGTTACAAATATAATATCTAGACTTATTCAGGTATTCAATTTCACTGTAACGTAAAAAGAGTTAATTTACAAAATTATTGCGATATTTCTATTAAAATTAAATTAATTATTGAATTTTGTATAATATTATACGGTCCTTGGGGGGGGGGGCGTGCCTGGTTTTAACCATTAAATATGGTACACATTATTTTTATAGATAAGATTTACAAATTATTTACAATATGTATTTTGGTACAATGGTACGAGGATAGAATTAAAGTCGTGTACGCGGTCGTAATATTACGAATTTCAAACATTATTCGATTTTTGTTGTTGTTTAAACAATAACATTAAGCATTAAGCCCGGGTCACATTTTCGTGGTTAATATTATATTAATAACCACGTGCACTAGCTGTATAATAATAAAAAAAAATTTTATATAATTTAAAATTTTTATTACTTATTAATATTTTATGTAATAAAATAATCTATCACATCTACATAACCTTTTATTTTTATTAGATTTATTCATTTTTAATCTTTTCGTAATGTAATTCCAGTACAGTTATATTTTTTATATGTGCCCCTCCAGCCCAAGAAGTCTGTACGCCATTGATTTGAAAAATTCGTTATATGGTTTAAACTTTAAACGCAATGCGCATAAATATTATTGTATATAGGTACGAGGACTAAACCACGCATTCATTTATATTTTATAATTATTTATATTTATTCGTAAAAATTATATAAATTATATATCGTACCCACATCGTGGTGTCAATATAAATCATTTAATATAAAAAAAATAATTGAAAAACTTTTTAATTTCGCTGATAATTTAATAAATTGACGTAAAAATGATAAAATAACAACCCCGTCCATATATAAAAAAAAAAAAAAAAAAAAAAAATGGCCGATTCGAACTATTCAAGTGCGAACCCCATGTAACACAAATTATCATTCTAAGTATACTCATATTATACAACGTTAATGTAATTGTAATGGAAAAAGACATATTTTGACAATTTTACTGTTATTGCCATTATCTACCATATTATTTTTAATTCCCCTATAGAAATGTATACTTACTTCAAATTACTGAAGAATATAGAAATAATTCCAATTTTTATCGCACAGAAAAGTAATAATATATATATAAAAAGAAAAAAAGAAAAAAAAAATACTATTTATAATATTTATTATTACTTGATTCAAACACGTGATCTATTCGTGCGTCCACGCTATGTATATACGTAAACTGTGAAACTTTTTAATACCTATTTCGACAACGATATTATTTAAGTCACTTGAAAATAAGGTTAGGTAAACCATAATAATAATTATTAAATCGGCTAATGTATAAAAGTATATACTACATATTATGTGTGTACCTATATATTATTTATATTAAGATTTAAGAAAATAGTGTAAATGTAATAAAAAAAAAACTAAGAAAAATTACGAATTTAATCGTATATTTGTATAATGAAAATAATAAAATTTTGTACGATACAATACGTCATATTATAAATAATTATTATAATCGTACGAAAGGCGAAATGATAGTGGAAATTTTTGTACGATTTTATAATGCGTAATTTAATTTTAAGATTTTACTATATTATGGTAAAATCTTAAAATTAAAATTAACACAATATTATGGTAATTAGATACTTACATAATATTACAAAATATAAATCGAATAATTAGACTCGAGTAACGGAGTAACAGTAACTACACTTGGGGATACGATATAAGTCTGTATAATGAATATAATAAAAAAATATTAAGTTTTCATTCAATTATATAACTATAGGTTAGGTTATATCCCTCTATACTTATATTTCGACCCATTTCGATCACTCTGTGTTCAGATAATACGCGGAATGACTATGACTTATAAAATAATATTATGCATCGTGTGACGCGTATACGATTTATTTAAATTTCAATCCGATTTTCTGCTGTTGTCGGAGGATTAATTCACGTCTGGCGTTCGCCGTCTGTCCGCGTCCGCTGCAGTTGCAGTGCACGGTGCACGCATATATAATATATATATATATATATATATATATAATGTACTATACAGGGTGATCGCAGATTTGTGTAATAAAATAACGGCGATAATATTGTAATGATATTAATGATGATTTCCGACCATTCTGTACATAATATAATAATATGTGCCATGAACGAATAACAATCATATTATGCAGGCGGTTCATTCGTTTTGGCGCCGAACGCAAACATATGTTTTATCGACTTCTCGTCTGTAATCGTTTTTTTTTTCTCTATGGGTACTTTATAATATAATAAAATAATATAATATTGTACTAAACTACTGAATGAAAATATTTTTCGATTTAGGCGTGGACCGGCATCGCACATATCATTACACCATATACCTGTATATACTGGGATTGATTGAAAACCATGTGTATCATAATACGCTCCCTCAAATCGATGTGGAATTAAATTTAACTGTGAAGTACCTAACACATATTATTATTATTATTATTATTATTATTATTATTATTATTATTATTATTATTATTATTATTATTATTATACATATATATACGTTATAGTCGGTTTTATTTTACAATATAATATTAATTAACGGCAGGCACGAGCGTACTATATAGTCGGTCGACGTCAAAATATAATAATAATAACGTCTGTTCGTCTCTTTCCATTTTGGGGGAAAAAATAATACTATTCTTATGTATATATATGTGTGTATAGTGTGTATAAACGAGAGGGGAGGTGGAAAAAATGTGTACACAAATGATGTACATAATATAATATATATAATATGATAAGTTTAACTCTTACTTACCTACATATATATTATATAGGTAACCGCGGTATATACCTTACACCCTATATAAATATAATATACACGTACTGGCAATAATATTATGGTTACATATATGACAACAGATGGCGGCCGGCAAACCGTTACGGTATACGGTTACCGCATACCCGCGCGCGACGTACCACGTGTTGCTGTTTTCCGTGCCCGCTCATCCGTCAGAAAAACTAGGACGATCCGCAAGATGACGCGTGCCCCCCAACCGTATACGAAACGTATTTATTGTACAATATTATATTATATTATTATATATATGTATATGTAAGCTCAGCGGTTCTCAACCTTTTTTTTTTTATGCGAATATATAATATAATATAACCTTGCTGCAGATTTATCAGCCATTAAAATAAAATTGAAATTTGCCACCCCCTTCCCACAATAAACTTAATTTTTTTCCATTACCGAATAATTATATACCAAATTTGACTTTAATTCGTATTTAATATTTGAATATGATTCCCAATAGTAATTAGGCGGCATTGCTGCAAGGGCTTTCCTAGCTATATCCGCTAATTTAAACGAATATTAATTCATCTATCTTAATTCATTTATCTTACATCACACCTATTATCATATAGTATAAAGTAATTAAAAGTTATGGTAATTATATTATAATCATAAAAAGAAAAATGTTTATATTTGTTATACTTAAAAGGCGGAAAATATTGTGAATTGCCAGACAAATATGAAAATTATAATATTAAATATCGTTATCGTTTGATGACACGCGTTATAAATATTATACTCGTATATTTGTATTGCAATATTGTTAAGATATTTATTTTATTTGTATATTACAATGTATATAACTATATACAGGCAGTGGCGTGCCGAATTTAGCTTATAGAATGATGCCTAGGCATCAAGTTTATTAGGGGTAGGTCCTGTATATACGTTGGGTGGACAATTATAAAATTCTAATCAGATTTATTGTCCGACAATTAAATAATCTATATAACTTATAGACTATAAAAAATAGAATACTGCAGTTATAATAATTACTTATTAGTTTATTTTAAATTTGACATTGATATTAATGTAGGTATAGCTATTGATTGTTTTACAAAATCTAGTGATATATTAAAACATATTATGTTACTTTTTAAATAACTAAATGTGATTATTTATAAATATAATTTTAAAATAAAATTATAAATCAATTTATTTTTGTAAAAATGTGGCTTTTAAATTGGGGGGGGGGGTAACATATTTTGAGTTGGCTTCATATAACTTTGAAGCTGAGCACGCCACTGTATCCAGGTATGCCTGTACATTTGTCGCGTATATTATTATATAAATATTATCACGGGAACATCACATATTATTATTATTAAATTATTATTATTATATACGGAATAAAAACAACCCCTAATAGCGACCTGAGCGGATAGGCGGGGCGTATACGGATGCAGTACAATAATAATGCTATACAAAGTCGTTACGGACTAGTAATATACGAGTATATAATGTAGGTACATTTAACGAGTTACTATATACAATTTTATATAATATTATTGTAATATTAAATATCATTTTATACCGCCTATATCGGACATATTTTATTTTATATGCACCCACCACATGTGTACATAAAATGTATACACCGCACGTGTGTATAAAAAAATATATAACTCATCCGATCCGAAATCTTCAAGCGTGCGTGATTTACACAATATCATATCGGTTTATTATATTAAATTATTATCGTCGTATTTAAATTTATGTGAAAAATCCGTTTATTCTTATTATAATTGTATACGTGTATATACGTATTATTAGTTATTGCCGGCACAATCATTTCGAATTTATCAATTTTTTTTTTTCTACACAGGAACTCTGTAAATATTTATGATTATTGATAAAATAAATAGCATACATAAAATGATAAATATTAAAAAAAAAAAAAAAAAATGGACCGGTTAGAACCTATAACCTAACCGGGGACAGTTAATTATAAAATGCACGCGTTCAGTTTTATTTGTGTATATAATATATAATAATCTACTCATATTTTTAATCTCGTTCAAAGTTAATTATAAATTCTTATCATCACCAAAATTAATTAATATTAAAATTTATTATTGTACGCCTATAAGAACGGAAACCAAATTATTGATGAAAATCAATTATTTTTTTTTTTCTGTATTTATATCATACCTATTATACTCAAAAGAAGTTATTTATGATCTATACAAAGAGTGACGAATTAACGAATGTGTCATCATGATAAATGGGTTTTTTTTACATTAATGTTCAAAAGAAATAATTTTTTTTTTGTGTTCCCAGAGAAATTTTATATAATATAATGGTTTTAAAATTTAAAGTAAAAGAAAAAAGACATAATAGAGAGTGACATATGGTCGTGTTTGTGACGGTATTGAAAATGTTTTATTACCATCGTAGGTAAATTTAACACTGAGGCCCGCGTTTAGCGGATCCGGGTATATAACAAATAATTATCTGCGAATACTTTTAAAATAAAAAAAATCAATCCACCCTGACAATAGTGTAACAATAAATAAACCGGACATAAATCAATCAGCTGCGAGTAGATAAGGATGAACCCTCGTAATCCCAATAGAAAAGAATACGTTCTTCGGTTAGATCAGAAATTAAAAACTAAAAGAAAAAAAAAAGGAAAAAAAAAAAAGATTAAACGCGGACTAAACTGCCCGTTATTGTGTTTAGAGGAAAAAAATCATACCGACGTGTTGGGTGCATTATTCAATTTCTTTTTTCCGACAGATAGATAAGTATCAAAATTCTTTATTTTTCGTCAAACAAAACCAAAAAAAAAAAAAACCAAAAAATAAAATAATACATTATTGTTCCCGAAGAATACGAATGGGCTCTGTGACTTATAAAACGGTCATATATATAAATTCGTATTATATACCTTATTATAATGCTGTAACGTTATACTGTCCCGAAGTGGCCATAAATTTCTTTTAGTGATCGATTTCGTTTGTTAAAGGTTTTCTTTTATTGTAATACGTATATAAGAAAAAAAAAATGTATTCATTATAATTTATATCCGCAAAAGAAGTTCCGAAAAGGTCAAGAATTCGAATCTTTCACGCTGTATAAATCTATTGTAAATAACTATAATGTATTATATTATATTCCGTATGTGTATGTAGAAAAAATGATGCTAATAATATTATAATAATAGTATGGCGACGTCTATGCACGTTGTTCCATCAATGAGCTGTCTCTATACTCCGGAAATAATAATTTATTATATCACCCAAACGTATTATAATATATACTTCATCCGTGGGGGATTTTTTTTTTTTTTATAATATAATTTCCAATACATTTATATACAATTATTTAGAAAGTTTATAATCTTTATGCTGTTCTCTTTGTTAAGGGATTCTTCGAATTGTGTTGGAATCGTTTTTGTTCATTTATCATTTCGAGTAGGTACCATTGTGTGTATTATAATACGACCTATAAATCGATGGTGATCGCAGGATGCGAGTGCAGAATATTTGTATAATTATAGTTAATTAACTTAATAATTAGTTTATCATAGAGTACATACGCGATTTCAGGGAAAAAGCGTTTCGTCTTTTGTCCTTTATTCAAATTTTAGTTATATACATATAATGGGTACATCCGAAGAAGTTTTATAAAATAAATCGAGGGTTTATTGGGTCCGGATATCCTTCGAGATAAAGAAAATATACCAACCGTGAAGAGCGTTCATTGCTCACAAAACTCGGGATGGCAACTTTACTTATATTAAAAATAAAAACAACACTATTATTAATGTGATATTTATTTTCAAAAAATAATACACATACCTATTATATATTTAATTATATTAATGCTTACATTTATAGTAGGTACTTATTATAATATTTATAATAAATTGGCAAAATATTCTATTTAATCACGAAATATTACGAAGAAAAACAAAATACGATAGTAATGGTAATAATGCAGAAAAATATATTTGTTCGACATTGAAATATGAATTATTTAAAAAATCAATAATAGTAACAATATTTACAAAAGTCAAAAATGAATGTCTATAGTCCTATATTAATCACTGCAAGTACCTATAAAAACTTCTAATAATGTATTTTCGCGATATATACATTTTTTTTTTAAATTTATAAAGAAGCCTAACTTAACCTAACCGGCAGTCTCCCGTTTTGAGCGCCTATTATGCCAATAACCGTATACAAATAGGATATATTATAAATGAATCGCGATTTGAACTATACATATACATATAATTTATTATTAATTATTATAATTATTACTATGATAGTTGTATTTTATATATTATTGTTGATTTAAATCAAATAAATCGAATATATATTTTAATATTATAGAAACGTGGAAAAATTAGTATAAGAAATATGCGCGCTAAAAGTTATATATGTAGAACGAAAACGATTCTTTACAATAGGTCGCACACAAAATGAATATCTATATTATTGCATCATCAAATTCATAACGTATAAAAACGTGTATAGTTTAAAAATAACCTTTAAATTATATTGTCCTAACATAGCGTTAAAAAATAATTTGGCGTACCAAACATAAATACGCGCGTTAGTATATTATGATATGATACGGGGAAATTGTATATATTATATTATATAGTACCTAGGTTATAAGTAAGGTTATGTATAAAAAAAAGTATACCACCATGGATGATGTGTTCAAGGGGGGTCATGGGGTTTAAATCCCCCATGGAAGAAACTATGACATAATATTATATAATATGCGTACTATTTATATTTATTTACATTACATTTGTATCTATATTATAATATTGTGTTATGGCGGTTTGATAAATGGAAAATTATTTATAAAAAAAAAATAAAAAATTTAATAGTTATAAAACGCGCATATACTCTATTCGATTTTACCAATATAATCAATAATATAATATACTGCAAATCAACCGTCGTCCTTTCGTGCTTGATCCGTCACGTTTTTACCAACTCCATATTCAATCGATACATAAATATCATTTTTTTTTTTTTTTTTTTTATATTACTGTTTCAATTTAAATTATTACGGGTGTATAAATTTGTTATATCTATAGGTTAAGTATAATCAGGGCCGGATTTAGGGGAGGGCAACCGGGGCGATAGCCCCGGGGCCTCCACAAAAGTGACTTGGGAAAAAAATCTTTCAAATTACAAATGCACTGCTGTCACTCCGCCGTCCCGTCAAAAGTGGCCAATAGGATAAAAATAAAGCGATTTATTACTTCGGGAACTGGATTCAGCGAACTTATATCAACGATTTTTCGGCGAAAACAGTTCGGAAGGTTCCGTTTGTCAACACTTAAATTTAATTTCTTGTTTCCGATTATAATTATATATATATATGTTTGTTAAATACTAATAAAAGAAAAAGAATTTACTTTGAAAAAAATTGTTCATTTTATTTAGAAAATAATTGCCCCGAGGCCTCCACTCCTCTAAATCTGGCCCCGAGTATAATATGAAAATCATGTGTTTTTTTTTTTTTTTTTGATAATTATTATTAATTTTTGTAATTACTACAATTGGAAACGTATATAATATAACCTCCAAATGCCGAAAATAATGGGTTAAAAATACACGAAATATAAATCGATTTCAATATTAAAATGAAATTTTAAACGCTGCATCGTCGTTATTCGTTATTTTTTGATATTCGTATTTCCGCGAGTGACGAATATATAATATAATATAAGACAATATAAATACAAACTGATCAACATTAATGATTGCAAAATATTATTTAAATTTTAAATATTGCGTTTCGTTTTTTTCAATTGACTGTCGTGAATATTTGAAATTCGACCACCCCCCACCCCCCGTCGCTCATAGAAAAGTCTTGAGCACGTCGCTGTAATAATACGCGACAATAATAAATATATTACATTATAAAGACGAAGCGTAATGTACAAGGAAAACGGGAAAATAAATATAAAAATATAACGTGGATGCATATTAAAAAAAAAAAAAAAAATTAAAAATAAACCCTGACGAAAACGACGGCGGATATGATTCGCGTATTGTTATTTTATTGCGCAGTATATTGCATTATAAGTATAACGTATGGATACGCTAATGGCGGTATCGGCGTCGTCGAGTCGCTCGAGAATGCGAGATGACCACGTTTTTTATACCGCGATGAACAGAAAAAAAAAAAAGTTTTAAATAAATAAATAATCGCAAACGTTTATAATATAATTTATATATAAATATACAATATTATATTTAATAATATTATACCGCTAACCACGGAAAAACCGTTATGAAATAATAAAATACGTTGAGCACATTATGATGGTTTCCATACCAAAAAAAAAAAGGGGGCAAATTACCGACTTTTTTTTTAAAAGAACCCAAGTTTTAAATTTCGTTTGTATGTATACCTATGTATGTTTTACTTATTAAATTTTTAATTTAAATTTAATTAATACCGCTGTGTTTTGATATTTTGCACAGTCTGTTTTGTACAAAATAAAATATGTACTCGTATTTAAAAAAATGTTCGTTATTTTTCGAGTCGCCGGTTATAGTGATCAAAATATAACTCTCGGACGGATGTGATCATTATAAGCGGCGTCCACTGTAATATATCACACACTCTATGTGCGCGTCGCGTACGATTTTCCCTCGTTTATTTTATAATAGAGCGTCGTGTTAACCATAACCTAACCGCGGTAGTGGTGATGGTGAGGGTGGTGGAGGTTGTGGCGTTGGTGGCGGTGGCAGCGGTGGCAGCGTTGGCTGCGCGTCGGACTCGGCAGCCGTCCAATCAGCGGACCGATGGGCGGGCACTGCAGCGCCGTGATCGACTCTTTGCAGGGTTTCGTCGCTCCACGCGTTCGGTCGTTCCGAGTCTTCTGCATCCCCGCGCTCGTCAGTTTTTCTACGACACTTCACCGTTCAAGACGTCTCAGCGTTCGTCACGTTCCAGCCTACAGACCGCACACCATACACAGTACACGCAAGTACATTATCATACCACGACGGATCGAATCTGTTTGTGTGGTGAGTAATCATTGAATATATTTATTATTATTTATACAATATTATTCACGCATGCGCCATAATATTATTTTTAAGTTTGCTTTTTTTTTATTAAATTTATAAGTTATATAATATATAGGACGAATAGACGGGTCGGGGGGCTGGGGGGTATTATTATTTAGTTAAGTCCGTCGAGATTTATAGTCCGTTCTCGCGGGTTTGGAATATTATAATAAATATCTATTTATATTATGTAGGTACGTGTATATATATTATTATTATGTGTGACGGACAATTTTTTTTTAGCTAAAAAATTATATCGTGGCGATGTAATATACGAGTCGCGTAGTTTTCGTATTATTTACGCGTACCTATATATTGTTATACCGCGGTAAAAAAAAAAAAAATTTCACTCAGACTCCTAAACAAAATTCGATCTCTTATACGGTCTTGCGAATACATCATCGAGTTTTTATTACGCGTTATTATAACCTTTTTTTTTTTTCGTATATCGATATAAAAAAAATGTACCACGCGGTCGCGGGAAACAAAAAAGTTGTTTTTTCTTTTTAAACATGGCCGCCACACATTTTATTTTGTATATATATACACGATTTATGGCGTATACGTGTTTACATATTATTATTATTATTATTATTATATTTAGATTGTAAAAAAAGCGGTTTTATAACTGCAGATTTTCTCAAAGGACAAATAAAGCGTTTTCATTAAAAACAAAAAAAAAAAATATAATTATATAACGCAGATTTTTTGTCCGTTGAGAAAATTACTTTCGTACACACTGTATATATAACGTATAATATAATATACTTATATAGGCATTTTAGTGTTAATTTGTATTTATGTGTATTCACGTTAAAATATAAATATATTATCGAATACACGATACGTGGTATATGGTTAAACATGTGATTTTACTCGCGACTATATAACCGCGGTATCATTTCTCAATGTATATGAGTAAGTGTGGTGGACGGGGGGGGGGGGTGATGCTCGAATCTATAACGTATAACCTTTAACTTTTTTTCATATATTAATATTCTATATATAATAAACATGTGGTTAAAACGAATTATTATTACACAATACGTTATATTATAAAAATGTCGAAGTATAAAAATATAACGCGTATATGCGATAATCCTATATAAAATTATAAAATTCGAATCGTTATTTATAGATTCGAACGGATATTGGTATAGTGTGTAACGATAATTTTATCACTGTATACAAAAAAAAAAAAAAAAATGGTCATTATAATTTTAAGTAATTTTAAGTAAAAAACTATTTTTAATTTTTTTTTCCCCGTTTTTTTTTTCTTCTTCTATTGTTCGCGTGTCGTGCGTTTTATCGCGTATACCATAACGATAAACTTCCATATCTATCTATCGTTTTAATTATTTTTAGAATTATTTTATTTTTCGCACAATTTTTAACGGTTTTTACACACAATACACCGACGCACCGTATATACGTTCAGTACCGCGTACAGTTCCCTCTTTTCAGTTTCCTTTTTTTTCTTTTTCGTTATCTTCGAGTATATATAGATAGACACTAGACAATATACGTCTTATTAAAATGCGTTTTAAGTTGTTTAACGGAATAAAATAATTTCGTCCGAGATAACGAACTCGTTATTTTATTCGTAATTTAATAATATATACCTAAAATCCCAATATAACCCGCAATAAATATCGTACTTTTTTTTTTTTTACCCTATGAAATTATCGTCGAATACGCGTCGTGTATAATACGTAAAATAATATTATTATGTTTTGTATTGGAATAATTTTAATTTTCCATCAACTCTAAAAAAAAATTATAATAAATTTATTTATACATTAATAATAATCGCGTATTATATTATACAAACTCCTATATAATTTTTAAAATACTATTTTATGTTTCCAAATATTTACACTCTAACGAATCCGATATCTCCGCGATTCATCACCGTGACCGTGGTATATTATAGATTATAGTTCGTGTATACCTAACGTGTATGTTATATAGATATACAAAGACGATGCGCCGCGGATAGGAAAACGATATGCGATAACTTTATTTGATTATTTATAATATTATTATGATAAAAATATATTTAGTTTATAAAACGATAATAAATTAATTAAGGGGATTCGAAGCGTCGATATTTTTTCTCTGTCTGTAACACACATAAAAGGTGGGGATTTAGACGTTTTCTACTTCCAACGTTACGATCAATATCTATTTTTTTTTTTTTTTTTTTTTTTATAGTTATGCGATAAAGGCATTTGAAAACGGATTTGAATTCGTTATAGAAATTCTACTTTAGATCGACTTTCCCACTTTTTTCATTTTTTTGTCTTAAATTCTTCAAAAATTGAATATTTATAAATTTTTAAATAAAATTAGTTGTTTCAACAACAATGAGAATAATATTTTTAAAAAGTGGGAAAGTCGATCCAAAGTATAGACTTTTTAACGAATTATCAGATTAATTAATTAATCAGATCCCATATCGCATAACTATAGATCGATCGTAACGTTGGTAGTAGAAAACGTCTAAATCCCTATCTTTTATGTGTGTTAGACAGAGAAAGAAAATCGACGCTTCGAATACCCTCAATCCAACAATGAAACGAATAGGGATTATCGTAGTGTTTATTGTGATATACCTGTGTCCTATACCTGCAGTGCCTATCCCTATATCCTATACCATAATGTTGTATTATTATAATATCATCTCCTATACGTGTGCTTTCTTGCCGTTATTTATTTCACCATACGATTATGGTAATAATAATATAATTAATATTAATATTATAATAATACATATAATACATAAATCGTTATTTTTATTATAAAAATAAATAAGCCTATTCCTTTAGCATGTTACAATATAATATAATAACTAATAATACACAGTTTAGGGGCAAATCCAGGGGGAGGGGAGTGATAGAACGATTGTCCCCCTCCGTTCAGAAAATAAAAAAATTATAATAATTATTATATTATGTTCTATTTAAAAAAATTTTTAACACGTGTACCTATACTTTTTACAATATCAATATAGGTACCTACCTAATATAATATTAATATTGTAAAATTATTATTGTTGATAGCTATATGACTAAATCTAACATATTATGTTTTTTTTAAATAATTTTCCGTTCCAATAAAAAAAAAAAGAAGCTATAAATCGTCCTCTCTGTTATCTTGGTTTCTCTCCTGGTTTCACCTAAGATATAGTTATCACAAAAAAAAAAAAAAAAAATGTATTGACGTCGTTTATTTTACCGTTTACTACACCTTTAAGTATGGGAATGAATATTATATTGTGTATAGGTATATAAATCATGTTATGTACACAATTTGTTAGTATATACCATTATACCAATAACCAATATACAAATATATGATTTGACCTTTGTAAAACGTCGGCGTCGTCAGTTTTCATTTATACGATGAGTTTATCCATTGACATATATTATACGTATACCATTATATGATATATTATAATACTTACACATATAATACAAGTTATATAATATAACTTATAGGTACCTGTGTTGCCTCTTTGAAACTGTGTTTTGATGTCTTTGTTAACATATAACTCTATATTATATTATAATCCTATTATGTTGACTTTGAATTTTGATTTTGAATATAATAATAATATACTCTCTGACACGGTTACCTATAAACGATTGATTCAGTATATACCGCAATATAATATTATATTATTATGTATACCTAGGTAAAATCTTTTACTTTCGTGGGAAAAAAAAAGAATCTGAACGCGGTCTCTCTAATCTGATATATATGTATACGTTGTTTCTTGACAGTTAGATCGAGCCGCATTGTTTACATACGATGGGTTACGGCATTTTATTATGCCTACACCTAATATTACGAAATATATCGTATGGTCGGTACATATAATTTTTACGTTATATTTTCAGAATATATATTTTTATTGCCGGTATTATATTATGTAGAAGATAGCATTGTAGTTGGTCCTAGGTCGTATATGTATAGGTAAACCGTGGGTTACCTATTATCCGTTATATGGTATACGCGTATAATATAATATACCTATATCCCTATATGTACCGCGGTATAATGTCGAAAACCACCATCGCCCGTATATTCTTACATTGAGGTCTCTTGTTCGTATGTGATTTATATTTTTATAATATTATTATAAGATTTTTACACCTGCGTTATATGCACGAAACGTAAATTTTAAATATAATATAATAAAATAACAATTATTTCTCAACATTTCATATTTCGGTTTGTTTTAATACAAACGATAGAGCGATGGAAAACTTATACGTTTACGTTTTACACGAAATATTATATTCCGATCACCCCTATTATGTGCATATTATAATAATGTGACTATATATAATATTATAGTCATATTTACGATGTCTTCGATATTATACCCGCGTGTTTAAATAATTCAAGAAAATGATCCGTGGCAATATAATAATTAAAAAATCGATGAAACTCATTGGCGAATGACTTTAGAATATTGTGATGGTGTCACGCCACGAGGCAATTATAGTTAATATTTGAAAAGCTGCTGCTATTGTGATGGCTATACACAACAATATATACATGGTATATACACTTTGGACACACACTACTTTATTATAATATTTAAATACACATCACAAACGAGTAATATAAATGTACTTAAACACGATGTACTCGTTTATATATTCTATATAACTACTAAATTACCTATTAATATAGTCGTATAATTATTATATTATAATATCTATACTTATATAGTTGTGCATGATAATATAATATATTATAGTAAAATTGAGCGTTATGTTTTTTTTAATAATAACATTATAATAAGTATATTAGGTAGATGTATAATATAGATTTCTTAGAGTAATATATGCTATATATACCGTTGTGAACTAAATATTTTAAAAATAACGTCAAAGAATGAATATTGATTATTTTAATTATTTTAGGTATATGACGTCACGATTATTTTCTAATGCAACTTTTATAATAGTGCATTTGCATGTGCACTGCAAAACACCTAAATAATATATATATATATAATATAGGTACATATCAGTAGATATAATAACTATAACAATTAACAAATTTTCATATTCGCGTCATTTTAATTTTAAAAATAAGTATAATTTATTAATTTATATAATATATTCGATATTTCGATCGATTTAGATCATTTAGAATCATTTAGATAGGATCTTTTATCACGATATCTATTATACTTTTATATTAATTTTTAAATGTTCAACTTTTAAAGTTTTAAATTTAATTGATTAATAACTATAATATAAATATTATATATAGTCATCATATACGATGGTAATTTTTAAATTATTAAGTTTTTGTTGATTTGATAACTATTTTGTTAGCTTTGATGAAAGTATAATACGATTGGCATGGAATAATAATAGTCTTTTTATACTTTTCATAAGTTCTGGTTAAAAAACGTATAGTTATTACCATTTAGACCATAAATATTTTATTTTATATACCTATTAAAAACTAAAAATGAAAATAATTATATATTATTGCAAATTTAATATTTAAACAAAATTTATTTATTATTTATATATTTAATAATGTTTTAATCTAGAGTCACAAAGTGTACAATAATTATACGAAGCTGGCGCATACGTCGAGCAACAGCAGCACACCGTCGCCATCAGGAGTTGGTGAAGCCGCTTCGTCTTTCTTGAACATGTCACCGATTGTCGGTTCCGTTATGCAGTGGTCACAAGGCAACAGCGCTTTTTATCCTGTCCGTCAGAGCTCGTCGAAACCCGAGGTGCCGCCGTATTCCATTACGACTCCGTTCGGCAGCATTCCATACGGGTTCTTTATGTCGTCTCAGTACAACTTATGCCCTCCGACATGGCCTTTGTTATATCCATCGATGCAGACAGCCTCGATTCCCTATGGGGGTGCACTTGGTGCTACAGGCAATGCGTTTTACGGTTACCAACACCAACAACACCATGACTTGCAGCATTATCAACACATACAACAACAGTATCAGTTCCAGTCATTGACGCTTCAACAGATATCGCCGGATCGAGCCAGCGTAGAGACTAACGGTAGAACACCAGAAAAAGCTAACGTCACTGTAGTCGGTGAGTAAATCATTTGATACGCTATTAGAATATAACGAATATAATTGTAGATTTATTATTATTTATTTATCATGAAATAAATTAATGTATCTGCGGTTTTATTCGTACGAGTTCCAATAATAAAATTGACATTCTATTATTATAATAATAGAAATTGGTAAATTATATATACATTATTATAACAATATATATTATTCGTGTAAGGTTAGGTTTGGTTAGGTTAGGTTAGGTTAGGTTTTATTATATTTATAAAATATAAATTATTTTTTAATTCATACGTAATATTTTGATATATAACTATAGAGGAAACGCGCGCGTTATAGAGATATCTTCGTCGTTGATTTAATTATTTATTTTACACTTTCTTATAAATAATTTTGTTACAATTATAAATATTATTTATTATTTATTACAACAATTATAATACATTGTTTCAAGTAATTTATATATAATTTTGAAGTACTTTCGAATGCTATATTCATTATACAGTGGCGGATTTGAGGGGAAGGCGATATACCTAACCTAACCCCCTCCCCCCCTTCGGAGCGAGTTTTTTTTAAATATATTACTATGATTTTATTGGTCACAGTACTGTTTTTTTATTTAGTGTTAACGATTAAATATTATTACAATTAACACTTTAAAAGAAATAAATATTTTCAAAAATTCTTCACTCTTCTTGGATGACCTCTGATATTTTATACGTATTTTTTAGAAACTCGTCAGTCATACATTTTAATAAGAATAAGTAGTACTTATACAATATTAATCAAATAAATATATTATTAATACGGTCGTCATCGTTTTCATTATTCACTAATAAAGAGATTATTCATATTATTTGTATGAATGTGTATTTAATATAATAATATATTCTTGACACTCGTATATTTATATAGGTATATTATAAAGTGAATATAACATACTTATATGTGTATAATTATTTCAGCTGATGGTGAAGACGATATGCCTTTAAACTTATGCATCAAGAATACAATTCAAAACAACTGGCTAGAAAATGGTAAAGAAAATGGCAAGGGAAAGGGAAAGGGAAAAGGCCATGTGAATGTGAACGTCAATGTAATTGTAAATGAGAATAAACCCGGCAAAGGAAAAGGAAGAGTAAAAGTTAAAGTAACTTCAAAGACAAATGTGAATACTAATGCAAGTGCAATTGAAAGTGCAAGCAGTGGAAATGCAAATTCAATTGTAAATGCGAATGCAAGTGTAATTGTAAATGCGAATGCAGTTGGATATTTAAATGCAAATTTGAACGGATATTCAAATTCAAATGCATCGGGATATTTTAATGGAAATTCAAGTGCAGATGGTAATAATAATAACGTTCACGGTAATGATGGTAATGGTGGAAATAATGGTAACGGTAATGGCTATGGACGCGGCAACGGGAACGGCGGCAATGGTGATGGAAACAGAGGTGGTGGAAACGGCAGAAATAACGGTAGAACAGAAAGAGTTTATCAGGTATGTACTCGTATTAAAGAAATAATAAAATATATTTATTGCTGACGTATAGAATATTATATAATTAGCACTTTTATATAGTTTTAATAATGATGAAATATATCTATTATGTATATGCGTAATAAAAGATCAAATTTATTTTTAAATATTGATCGCGTAAAAATCTCTAAAAATGTTTTAAAAGAATTGATTTTCAGAAAGTTTTCGATTACCTATAGAAATATAATTTCATAATATATAAAAAATTCTTTATTTTGTAAAACGAATAAATCGCATTATTGTTGGCCGTTGCATATTGAATTGTGCAGCTCACCTGTTGTATTTAATAATAACGCCGAAACGATTTTTGTAAGATAATAATTTTCAGATTTATTTTATTACACGCGAATCAGCAGCTATAGGTATTATACACACGTGCGACGATAAAAATATAAATTAAATTTATACGTAATATATTATTTTATATTATTTCCCAATTTTCGTAACGTTTTATCACGTCCATGAAACGTTAATCCGAGAGGTTAGGTTAATAAATAAACATATTTTTATTTTTTGTATACCGAAGTGATCAGATACAACGAAAACCATATCATTTCTTTTATAACTTTGGTTTAAGAATGTTTTATGTTATAATATTTTCTGTTATTTTAAATACGCACACACGTTTGTTTGTTCGAATTATTTCCGTGACGAACGTATTTCGACTCCACGACCCCGCCCTTTATTATAATATAATAATGTATAGGTATATTATGTTATATATGGATATTATATATAATATGATCATGATTCGAGTTTTTCACTAAATCGGGGACGATTTAATTATATAGTTAATATTCGTTAGGTTTGTTTTCGAGTTTTGTCAAAAATCAAACTTAGTGAAACTATATTCATTTACACTCGAGGTTTGCGTGACTTCATAATAATACCTATATATTCTATTATTATTATTATTATTATTATTATTATTGTCGTATATATCTATGTCATTACTTATAATATATCAATGAGGCGTGCGAATCTCTCACGCGCATTAAAAAAACATTCATCGTGTTTATAATACTTATTAATTATTATATAATATTATTATTATGATACATATATACGTATAATATGCTTGGTCGGAATTTCATTCGTTTTGTTGTCGCGTTTCTTCGCGTCGGTTATAAATGTACAATAATAATAATAATAATAATAATAATAATAATAATAATAATAATAATAATAATAA
>JAIUCT010000015.1:518618-544552 GCA_021307375.1 Tetraneura akinire
AATAATAATAATAATAATAATAATAATAATAATAATAATAATAATAACAATAATAACATTTAATACGCTCGTCTGATAATTAAAATAATATTAATTGCGTGAAACCGTAATGCGAGCTGCAGGAAGTTTACGAGGTTTGTCTCGGCACGATAACACGACAATTTAAACGCGGAAACGGGAATTATTCAATTTTTATTAATGAAACGCGCGTGCTTTGCCAGATAAATTCGCGAAAACAACATTAATAACATTGTTTTGCGTTTTTATAATGATATACCGTGTTCCATATTATTATATATTATACCGCTTATACCGCGGGTAGAATTCGGAAGCATTAAAGTTCACATATCACAATATAGTTATAACCAAGGTTCGGGACTTAAAGCACTTAAAATCATCAAAATAAGCGCTTATAAAAGCGCCTAAAAACTTCAAAATAAGCATTCAAAAAAGCACTTCAAAACATTAAAATAAAAAGTAAGATGCTAAATTTTACTGAAAGTAGTAAAATTTATTACTAAATTTTAGTAATAAAAAAAATTTTTTGTCTAAAACTGCAAATTTTGTAGATAAATATAAAAACTTTATAATATAATTTTTTTTTCATATTAAAATTACAAATTTAATAATTAAATAATAGGTAATCTACTATTATTGTGTTTCTTATTATATGTCAGGAATTAATGTTTATAGTTTGTTATCTAAAATAAAACGTAATTAAATTATTACAGTGTTAGAATAATTCAATTACCCGTATCTACATAATGTGACTACAATAAGTACATAACGTTAAAAATAGAATAATTAAATTAATAAATTAAGAGAAAACTATTTGGGTACAATACATTATTATATTGATGCACAATGGTAAAATTATTTTTAGTGTCAATTTTTTTCTATATTGCCAACAAACATTAAAAAAAAACCCCAAATTTTTAGTATCATGCGTTGTTAAGTTGGAAATATGCAATTAAAATAAGAAAAGAGCGTGAAAAAGCATTTTTCGAATAAATCATCGAAATAAGCAAAAAAAAGCACTTTCAAATTTCATATTTGTAATTGTTGCAACATGATATAAATTTCCATAGCACTATGCTAGATTTAATGTCAATCTAAAAAAATAAGCAAATGCTTTAAGTCCCGAACCCTGGTTATAACAAATATTATTTATTTTTAACGTGTTTCCAAATCGATTATTTTTTTTTATCGAAATGCAAAATCAAATATTTATTTAATCGCCGTAATTACGTGTAATTATAATATAATATTTATGTGCCGATCGGTGGTTCTTTGAAAACTTGAACTTCATTCGAACACAGTAGATAGGTAGATTTATAGTACATAATAATATAAGAATAATAAATAATTTCAGCTGCAGACCGTGACTGTAATATGGTCGTTTCCCCTTTCGTTCATCTCGTCATTATTATCAATAATTTCCTGGTAATCTAGTCCACAATGTTTTATAACTATATAATAATATATAAACTATAGGTATAAAGTAATAATAATACAAACGGATCGCGATATGAAAGAAAAGAGTTTTGGTACCACTGCACCAGATCCGCGCGAATTTCGTACGTGGAATTGTAGGGACAATGGACATTGTATAATGAATAGCTCGTCTGCTCTTTAATGGTGACTGCAAGAAGGGTAAACGATAAAATAATAAGTACGCATAGACGTCTCTTATTATGACGTATTTGATTTTGGTCGTTGGCGCAATTGTATTTTTTTTCTTTTTTTTTTAGGAATTTTTTAATGGGGTTTTTTTTTTTTTTTTTTTTTTTTTTTTTATATAAATAATAATACACTCTTTATAGATTCGATAAGAAAATAATATAATATTTAAAATTCCAACGAAACCTCGCGTATTATTTATACCCGTAATAACGTTATAGTTAAGTATTTAAGTATATTATTATAATATTACTAATATATATATATAGGTATACGTATGAAACATAATATTAAATTATTATAATAATTATTATTATAACAGTATCGCGTTCGTGTGCTGCGTTTCTCGCGATATTGTCTGTGTATATGCGAATAATAATAATAATAATAATAATAAAAAATAATAAAATAAAATAAAAAATACGAAAAAAAGTATTATCGAAAAGCTGTAAACGACTTTACACCGCGTGCAGATAACGCGTTACCAATATTATTATAATGTTATTGAAAAAATATTATATTATTATTATTATTATTATTATTATTATTATTATTATTTTATTATTATTATTGTAATATCAACGTCGTTCATGTCTCCGTCTTGGGCAATCGTTAAAAAAATAATTTATCATTTCAATCCGTATCATAACAATATAAGATTATTATTATTTTTTTTTTTTTTACTGCCGCTCGCAATATAATTCCACTCTTATTTTTTTCCACGTAATGTCATAATAACGTGCCTATATAATAATAATTATCGTTATCATGCACCGTATTATAAACGCGTACGCGAGCCGAGTTAATTAATAAAAATTATAAATTTTTTCGTTCCGTATTACACGCGCCGCGTGTCGGCGTGATCGCGCGAGATAATAAAACCACGCGCGCGAAACTGTTTATTATCATATTATAATGTTTTTTTTTTTTTTGTTTTTTATCATTTATTATTATTTTTATTCTCGCACAAATATACGTGTAAAATATAACGCGATTTTTTTTAAAAAAAAAAGCGTAATATTATCACATCGTGTAGTGTTTTGCAACCGTGTCCCCCCCCCCCCACAAAAACCGTTGATGGCGTGATTTTTATATATATTTTAGGTATACGCATGCCGAGGATAACCATTAGATTAGGTTATAGGTTATATTTTATAGTGCATAAAAACGTATTACAATAATACCAAGTTATACCTAATAATATGTACCCGACTTATATAATGTTATCATTATATTGATAATAGACGAGCTTTATTTTATATTATATACGATATAACAGATTATATTTTTACTTTTGGTCGCGTAACTCTTTATATAATAATTGTATTATACGAGTGTCGGAAATTCGGGACTATCGGCAAATTTTATAACGGTTTTTCGGTTCATTCAAAAAAAATGTTTACTTATACTCGGAGTTTCATCATATACCGTATTATTCAATATAGAATCGTTTTTAAATCTGACGATTTCTTAACGATTTTCTATATAGGTCCGCACGCCACACCGGGGGTCATAAACGCACCGGATTTGTTTTCCTGTTATCCCTATACGGTCAATTCCGTCCGCAGTATTTTTATTATTATTACCGTATCGATGACGAAATATACTCGTATCGCACCCAACTGAACTCTGAGGTGGTCCATAACAGTACCTAGGTATATTATATTATATTATTATAATATGATAATATACTGTTATGATATAGTTATAATGTTATAATACCACCAACTGGTATGCTCCGAATCTCCGATATTGAATTTTTAACATGATCTATGAAAAATAAAAACGTTGACGTCACGCGATTGTTATTCTTATAGAAATCTTAGTTAAAAACCACAGTGTTAAACCATCACCGGATCTCTCTCGGAATCTCGGATTATCGATATACGTATGCGAAAAAAATAAATAAATAACATAATATAATATAATATTTTTCTATAGAATATTCATCTCTGTTGGATATCAGTTGTATCTTGTATGTACACATTATACATATTATTATTTGAATCAAACACCGCATACCCGCATTGCAAAAGATTTTAACATTTCTTTATATTTTTTTTTTTTCGTACTATAATAAGAAATCAAATATTATAATCTCTGCACACAATAATATTACTATATAGGACATATAGAATACCTACGCGCGTGAGTTTATTTTCATAAGATTATTTCTTGACAAAGACGCACGTTTATAATGGAACTGATTCCGTTTTAATATAATTCGACTATTGTGAATACTTTATTGACCACCATTCTGTATATCCACTATATAATATCATAACGGTTATAATATGTTTATTATATACACGTTTTATTGCATCAACAGTGTCTGTCCCTTGATTTTATTTAATATTATTTATTATATTTATCCTAAGAGTCGAGACTGTATTTATTGTGAATAATACTAAATTGTCGAACAGAGACTCTCGTGAAATGGTGTTACTTACTGTGTTAGTATATTAATTAAAGGCTACCGAAAAAAAGTCAAATAAATACATATAGCGAGTTACTATATAATTATAACTATAATTGTATAATAAAATATTATTTCATAACACATTATACTTCACATATAGGTATTAAATCATTTAATCATTTCATTATTATCGTCTTTTTCAGTGTGTGGAGTGCAACAAAGTTTTTAAAAGGTCTTCCACTCTTGCAACGCACATGCTGATCCACTCTGACATCAGACCATATGATTGCTCCGAGTGTGGCAAAAGGTTCCATCAGAAATCCGACATGAAGAAGCATACATACATCCATACAGGTTATTATAATATATTTTTATATTTATTGCATGTGTATTATATAAAAGAATAACAAAATATTTCGTATTTAAGTCTGTCATAATTCATATAAAGTACATATTATAATAATATACAACTAGGTGAAGTCTCGTCAAAATTATAAACGGTTAAATTAACTAAATTTAAATTATACAAGGTAATACTCCGTATTTTTATAGAATTAAAAAAAAAAAAAATACTATTTATTATAATTATTTATAATACATCATTTGAAGATATAATTCGATATTCTCGTAATGTTTTGATATAATATAATAAATGTTTGGGAGTAATATTTTCGCCACGAAAACAATAAAAAATATAAATCCAATAACTATAATTTATAACATATACCTCTAATGATAATAATATAAATTGAAATAAATACTAACAGTAAACTTGTATATTGATCTCATTACAGAAATCATTATTTTTAAGGTAACAGTTAACATTTTTATTTAAATACAAATTTGTTATTTTCAATGTTTTTATATATTTATATTTATTTTAATGTTTTACGTAGTTTGGCCGTATGTATTATGTAGGTATATTATTAATTTTGACGCGTCTATATAATCTTATTGTTACAATATCGTTTATTGTATAAAACGGATAAAATTTTTCTTTTTTATACGATAATATTATATTATAATTACAATAAATAAATTGACTTTTCCATTAACGGGAATCGGATTGTTATCATTAAACAGTATAATAATACTAATGTGATTATCGTATCCATATTGTACCTATGAGGTGTACTAAATAATAATATATATATACGGAAATAAATATTATTATGGACGACTATGTGTGTTGTGTTTGGACAGTGGCACGAGGCGTGCGCGCGCTCCCGTTACCCTCGAGAGGTTTTTTGACGTGCACATACACACGCGCGAATGGAAGACGGGTGTACTTACACGGTCGGATGGGGGTGAAAAAAAAACAGAACCGTGGTCGGGGTAAACGGATACGTGTGACTTAACGGTCCGAAGATTCCTCGCATAAACACGTGCCGTTGGTGTACGTAATATTTACCTGCCCACACGCGCGATTCGGAAAATTAAAATATACGAGTTACTATATAGAATATAATATATATATATAGGAATATACGACCAGGACGAACGAGTAAAACGTCCATAATAATAATGACATTTATTTATTAATTTATAATAATATATATAATATGGAACCGAAAGCTTCGTGGTGGTATAATATTATGATAATTTGACGATTTATAATATTATTTGATTGATATATTTTTTATTTTATTTCCGTAAACGCCAGGAGTACAATGAATATATATAATGGATTATAATGACAATAATACGTGATGTTTACTGCCCGTATATACTAGACGTAATAATAATAATAATAATAATAAAACAAATAATATATAAGTTTGCCTTTATGACCGTCAACGAAATACTCCGAACCGTTACCGGAGCGAATCGTATAATATTTAAATATTAATTTTTCATATTTTCATTTTCACTTCCTTTTTTTTTACGCTTTTTCCATTTCCATACTTTGGACATTTCAATATTTATTTAAAACGCGGTCAAGACACGCGTCTGCCGCCGACATCGGTATATATAGGTATAGCGTTTATATTATGGGGTTATTTTTATTAATCGGACAAAATTTACCTTAGTCCAGGCTTTTTTTTTTTTTTCATCGTATACGTATGCATACACGCCATTCATAATAACGAATTCCAACATTAAAAAAAAAAAAAAAAATGTAATTTATTACTATTTTCCAAGTCTTTTAGGCGCGTGTGTGTAACCACCATAATATTATAACGTTATATGCCCGTGGTGTATTATACATACAGAGAGTATAATATAGGTACAGACCGAGTTGTCAGTGTTTGAACACGGTTTATCGATTCCTCTGTATACACACGTATAATATATTTTATAATATTCTAATATACTCGTAGTAGCATTTTATGTTTATAGTTTTATACCGATATATTACGAGTATATTGTATATATAACCTGTATTTACAATGGTTACTTACGCACACATTTGTACCACGATAATATTATATTATATTGCAGGATGTCCGGAAGGTCAATGAGTATAATAATATATTATACGCGGATAATATAAAACACATTATTGTTTTGTATTATAATATAGTACGTTTTATACGTTCCTATATCAAATCCACTTATAGGTATATATTAGTATTATATACTATACCTGGATTTTGCATATTATATACGCGTGATGCGGGTGTTTTTTTTTCTGTCGTGTGAAATCGTTATATTGTCGAAAGCGTAAAAATGAGTAATATAAACTCTCGCACACTGTATTTTTTGTTTTTTTTTTTTTTTTTTTTTCACGTTCTTACAAATAATTCCTAGTCCTCTTTGGCCCCACAGAATCCATGAAAAAGAAATTTCTCTTCGATCCAACCCCGCCGAATCACAATTCGTGTATAGGTTATATTCGTATTTTCTATACGCTTCATGGTATCTCTTCAGAAACTGTTTCCGTCCATTGAGGGTTTATTATATTATATTCCGAAGAATAAGAAGTATTTTTGATATAGATTGTATATAATATTATAATAATTTCTATTATTCTATAATGATGTGGCGTTTGTGCGTTTTACCCGACAATACGGTATACAGACGTATATACGAGTATACCTACGAAACGTGACTCGGATACGGTTTTTTGTAACAATATATTATGTACTTATATACCTACGTATTTTAAGGAATCCCGTGGCGATGGCGGAAAATTTGTTTGGTCCCGCCAACAGTGTTACTTTATACCCATATAATCTATACCATACTCTTGTGTATATAGGTACGATGCATAGTATATCATTTTGTCATTGTAATACGTCTTTACAAATTTCGAGTGTCGAATGGAAGTTTATTATTTTCGTGCGATTTCACCACATTATAATAGGTATCATACTTTGGTGGTAAGACGTTTTACCGCCTTTTTTTCTTCTCCATATAATAATGTACCCAAGTATATATTACCTATATAACGTATTATACACACAGCAAATATGGTATTTACCGCGGTCGTTGGTTTGTTTTCTTAAAAAAAAAAAAAACAAAAAAAAAAACGCGGTTTTCGTAATATTATTATTATATAGGTCGATATAAAAAAATAAAAAATCAATATTTCATTGTTTTTACCCGCTGCGCACATGTATAGTGCGTATAATATATCACGTCATTTCGATTATTATAATACATATAAGGTATATAGGAATATTATAAGGTATATTAGTTAGGTCTGCGGTATAATTTATTTATGATTTTCACGTTTTGGTTAAACGCGCGCGGTATATACCAACGTGTTTAATACGTGTGTGTTTAGGTATAAAAAAAAAAAAAAAAAGTTTTTGAACGTACAATATGTGTGTACCTATATATAGGTATACCGCGATTCAAAACTCACACAACACATGCACACATATTTTTTTTTTTTGAATTGCTTCCTCGTATAATATTGTCGACGACGACGACGACGTATATTTTTTCGTAAATAACAAGATATTATTTTGCCCGTAAATCAAACGCCCTTTAAACATTTATTGACTTTTAATACTATATTTATTTCCATTTTATAATATAATATACTCGTGTGCATAATATACGAAGAAGCGTGTTTACATACGAATAATATAATATTTTGTACGTATAATAATAAGGAGCGGATCCCAATAATAATATAATGATTTATCGACAACGTATGTATGTTTTTGAATTATTATTATTATTATTATTATTATTATTATTATTATTATTATTATTATTATTATTATTATTATTATTATAATAACGTCAGTCGAGCATAATATTTACACGGGAGTCACTCATCATAATATAGTCACGCGTGCGCTACTATAACGTAAATCAAAATAATAATAATAATATATACCTACACGTGACGACTGTCGACCGTATTTTTTAAGCAGCGTGTATTATAATAAATCGTTTTTTTTCTCTCTTTTTGCTCTACTAAAGACTGCTTCTTGCATACGTCGTGCTTATATAAACAACGTGTATAAAAAGTCTGTTTTTGTGAAAATTTAAAGTATATTATATAGTATACAATATAACCAATAATATAATAAAAAAAAAAATTTTCGTTATCAACGCGTATAACCGTCCACGTGAAAAATTAGTTGTTTTTTTTAGGTTATCTCGTATACTTACATTATATTATAATAATTATTATCTATAATAAATATGAAAATATTTCGAAAAGAAAAATAATATTATATAATATATGGGCATATATTATAATAAATAGTCGAACCCTCAAAAACTACCCTCGAGGTGTGCCGTACAAGTGTCGGACGCATACCCGGCTATATTATACACTCCGTTGTATTATTGTGTACGATATTATTATAAGCGTTATGCAAAAAAGAGCGGTTCGCGGATTGGTTCAAAACTTATTGGTGAGAGGGTGGGAATTGTATAACTGAAGGGTGTAGCGGTATAATCTCTCCCCCATTATATTACGGTGTGCAGTTTGCATTATACACACACACACACAATGGCCGTTTACGGTTTTCTTCTTCTAAGGGTGTGTTGTGTGTATTCTTATATTGTATGCCAACCCAAGTAATATTATTATTAAACAGCGTTGTTCGGACATATTGATTATTGATATTATTTTGTTATCACGGATTTTCTATATATTTTCAAATATGTTTCGAATATTATTTTTAGGATCTTAAATTATTAATATTAATCGTTTATATTGTTAATACGCATTTTATATTTGATTCGGTGTCCTGTTCTATCCGTTATCGTTTCTACATCTTGTGTCCATTCGTGTTGTGTATATAAATCAATATTAATAATCAAATAAATCAATAATTAATAATTATTATTATTATATTATCGAATTATCACGTCGATTGTTATAATGTAAAATTAATTTTATTACGTTATAGAAAAAATAAAATTTTTTTAAAATTGATCATTTTTTTTTTTTACCGTTTCGTTAATCCAATAAGGCGGCGCGAGTACCTATACAAAATATTATACGTTATACCTTAGTGTGTTTTGTCCTGTCATATTTCGTAATGTACATACATAGAATTTCCTTATTTTACTAAAAATATGAGTATAATAATAATAACCTATAGCTATACGTTATATAAGTCAATATTTGTCCGTCATTATCTTTTAATTGGGTATAGGTATATAATTAATTAATTATTTTAATATAACCGATAAAAACGATCACCGCGACGACTACTGCGCATGATAATATACGTATATATTTTATGAAATCAATAAATCATGGAAATTTTGGCGGGACGTTTATTAAAAAATTAACAAAAAATTCACCACGACACTTTAAAACGACACCGGGGCGTTATGTCGCTTTAATAATTAATAATTTTTTATATTATAGTTTTCAAATTTATATATTATAATATGATGGATGTGTGCAGATTTGTGCACCCGTTTTAATTAATTAATTAATAATAATAATTTGTAATTTATATAATATTTGACACTAACGCACGATTATATTATTGTTCTGTTGTATGTATTATCTACATTGCTCATTTTTGTTTGTACATATCCAGGCGAGAAACCACACGTATGCTGCGTCTGTACCAAGGCCTTCAGCCAGTCGTCCAACTTGATCACGCACATGCGCAAGCACACCGACTACACTCCATTCCCGTGCGCACTTTGCCCCAAGGCGTTCCAGCGCAAGGTGGATCTGCGCAGACACTGCGAGGCTGAACATCCCGGATCGCCAGCTCAACAGTATCACATCACCAGCACCAGCTCGTTCTACGACAGAAACAACGGCGGTCACGGCGGCAGGGGCGGCGGCTGTGGCGGCGGCGGTGGCGGCGGACCCAGCGGTAGCGGCGTCGGCGTCATCGCCTTCGCTACTTAGTGGCCGCGCGCTCGCGGTCCCTACGGCGGCTGCGTTTCCCTCCCCCCGTCCCCCGGAAACGCCGCCCATGACCCCCAAACGCCCCCGCACCAATTTCCCGCATTGCTTGATGAATTATTATACACTTCCGACTGCAGAGCATATAACACTAAAGAGAGACGTCGACATTTTTATGTATGTATATATTGTATGAATAATATTTTTCCTTTTCTCATTGTAAAATATTAAAAACAATATAATATATATCATAATAATTATTTTATAGTCGCGACGTGTATAATGATAACGATATTACGACTATTATATATTGATAATGTTGATCTGAAAACAAAAAAACTACCATATAGGTATATCAAAATAATATTGTACATGCATGTTATGTATGAAAATTTGTACGTTATCGTATATTATTATCATATATAACAATTTTTTTTTTAAAAAAAAACATAAAAATTACGACTATTAGTGCCAAAAAAATTTAAAAAACTTTCCATTATATCGCATAATAATATATTAAGATGCGAATACCCCTATTTGATGATTTACAGTAATAATTTATTCGTCTCGTGACCATCGTTTTGTGTATATTTACATTGAACATACGCACGCGCACTGCAAGTTTACTATTACAATTAATAATAATAATAATAAGCGTTTCGCATTTATTCGTATAATAATTTCCAGAAAAAAAAACGACAAAAATATTTCAATTTTAAAAATTACATCCGGGAAGAAAAAAATAATTGGTCGAGATAATATATATGCGTGTGCGTATAATAAATATATACGTAGTGACCGCGGTAGAAAGTACAAACGCGAATGTACCTATATATAATAACGAAATATTATTTATAAGTTTTATATATTTTGATATTATATTGTAATCGCGTTATCAAAAATAATGATAATAACATGTTCAACAGATCAACGCGTGTGCACTATGCGTTGCGTATATATTATATTATATGTTATATGTGCGAGACGAACCGCGGGGCACGACAATGAAATAAAAAAAAAAAAAAAAAAGAAAAAGAAAAAAAAAATGAAAGATAGAAATTATAGTGAGAAAGAGAGTGAGAGACCAGAATTTTTTTTTTTTTTATATAAAAATTTTCCCTCCCTCTCATAACGATGAAAAAAAAAAAAACAATGGAAACACTCGTGTAAACACGTCTAGTCCGTCCATGTCTTTTTTTTTCTCTTTTTTCGTCTTTACCATTTATTAATTCTAGTGTGAACATATTATAATATATTACGTCTGTTGTTAATGTATGATTTATTATATATTATTATAATGATTTTATATTATATAGCATATCAATATAATGAGATTATTGTCTCTTGTATAATATACGAGCGTATATGTGATGAATATACATTTTTATGTCTATATCACGGTTATCTATCTAACCGGTAACCTAACCGGTAGATAACCGTGGTCTATATACGTGCGTACATACATGTATATGTGTATATATTATGTGTATCTGCGCGCCAAAACCAAATTTGACGAAAAATTCATTTCTTCAGAGTTTAGAATATTATATGTTATATTTTAAAATACTGTAAAAATGTAATTTTTACCATCATTTACCAGTCCGTTCAGTTATAACTTATTTATATATCAAACATCAGATATTATTTATTTTCCTCGTCGTTTGACGTTTTACCGAACAGAGAGAATAGTTTTGATTGATTTCGAACTATATATTATATCTATATATTACGATAATTAACCGTTTATATACCATTACATATATGATAACAACGAACAATTACGAACGACACGTTGCAGTATTGTTTTTTTAATTTTATATATACGTACCATTTTTTTTTTTTTTTTATTTATTTATTTCGAGAAAACGATTTTTAATCGGTAAAAATGAAAATACAAAAAAAAAAAAAATAAAATAAAAAATAGATAATACCGATAACACGAGAGTTCTTTTTTTCTGTCGGCGCAGTATGATCGAGCGTCGTTTTTTTTATACAGTCATCTTTTTTTTTTTAAAGTATTATTTTTATTTTTTTGTAATTTATATAGATTTGTACGGTTATTAACATCCCGTTTTGATTGAAATATTAATATGGATAATATTTTTTAAACATTTTTTTCTCTTATTTTTGTCTCATGATATATATACCATAGTAAAGTCCACTTTTGTCCCCCCTCCAGTTATATAATAATATGCTGTAGACACCGACGAGGGTTTGATAACGATTCCGATATACTTGGATACATATATTTATTCATAAATACATAATATATGTATGTATGCATGTATAGGCTCATGTATGTTTTATTATAATATACCGTATACGATTATACAAGAGTGGTTCTTTTTGTATATATATTAAAAAAAAAAAATTGCGCGTAAATTGTGACGCCTTAAACTGCAGTTCCTGTCATTGAGAGATATCATTCTTTATTAAATATGATATCTATATTTTGATATTATATACTATTATATATTAGTTATACATATATATATATAGTTATTTAAAAATGTGTGTTTTTTTTTTTTTTGAGGTTATATTATATAATTATTATATATATGCCCGTGTATTACGTTTTGCGAATTTATACGCATAATTCCTTTCATTTATGATTATAATTTTTTTTCCGCCATTTTTTTTATTTTATAATGTTTAATTATTTTACTTATTTTTTTTTTCCTTCCGATATTGTGTATACAAACGCGGCCTTTATAAGAAAAAGTAAAACAAACGAATCTATAACCATCTAATTTGATGTTCATTTTTATTATGGCTATACGCGCGTGTTGTAAAAAAACCACGCGCAGCCCTGCTCTTATCACATTATTATTATTATTATCATCAATATATCGAGTACGAAAAAACCGTTTGTATACGCGTGTTATATCGAAGGAATTATTTTTATTTTATTATTATTTTTTAAAAAAGTATCATGATTTTTATTTTATTTGTTTATACTCGCTGCAACTATACTATAAGGTATATTGTGTTGTAATGCCTATTGTAATCACATAAACGTGATTTTTTTATTATTATTATTTTTACATGATTTACATTAATATTGTATTCGTTCGGTTATTATAAATACGATTTTTTTAAACGTATGTTTTGTGCATGTCAATAACCGACGATTTATGTATTTGAAAAAGAAAATAAATGTATCTCTTTGATTACACACTTGTGCGTTATATACCATTTATTTCAGTGTTTTATATACAATCTATTATAATACGTGTTATTATTATAACGTTACCTTGGTATATAATATCGAAACGTATTTGCGGTTATATATATATATATATTATATACTCCTATACATATGTATACCTATGTACAGGAAGAGATTTCATTGCACCCGGCGCGTAAATGTCGAACACGATAGAAACAACGGGTGTTGTTCGTTTGCTTTTTTTTTTTATACCATTCAACCGAAATATTACGTAATAATAACCGAAGTCACAAGTATACACCGCAATAGATACACGTATAAAATACTTATACGCACATACTACAACGTCTTTTGGAAGCCGAAGCCGAAGCCGAAGCCACACATACACACACACACACGCGCGCGCGCGCGCGTGCACGGAGTTTATAAGTGACACCTGTCGCGGGGCCCCAAGTCACCTGCGTCCCTTACGCTTATACCTAGGTATAATATTAATATATAATATATGTATAACCCGGTATATATTATATGTTATACCAGGTGCATAAGTATATACCTATATACCTATATACCTATATATATATTATATGCAAGTCGGACGAAGAAAGTGTATTATACCGCACTATGCTATACGGTAAATAAACAGCTAGGTATAGTGCTAATAGACTGCTGTCCGCGGAACAGAACACACGGTCGTCGTATATATATATATATAACAACTCTCGGGCGTCCTATATTTTTTTTTTTCACCGCGCATTAAATTATTTAAATTTCTTATTTTGATTATATTATTATACGATGCATTCGATTAATGTCGTCAAAATATGCGACTTGTATAATAGCTGCAGGTAAGTATATATAATATATTTAAAGTATACGCATAAAATGCAAAATAAAAATAATTTTATTTAAATATTTCGATGGGAACGTCTAATAATTTCATGGCGGATAGGCTCATATATTTTATATAATAATAATTTATTATTATTTTTTTTTTCTCTAATTAATCCATAACCTGGTAGACAGGCCGGAGGGGAGAACCGCGAATAATATATATATATTATCTTATGTTATCGGAGTGTTATAAAATTATTTTATATACAACGTCCGCGTCTAAGAAAAAAAAAAAAAGGTGTATTTATCGTTTCGTTCGACATAGAAAATACGTATAATAATATAAGCTTCTTATACGACAAGAATAGTAAGTTATTGTTTACCCGTTTAATCTTTTATTATTATAATGCGTGTGTATATAGTCGTTTTGTCTTTGTCCAATAATCTCGTCCTCGCGTTTTTAATCCGCCAGTCAATCACTGCTATTTATAATAATAACCTCTATTTATTTCGATTTAGACGAAAGTCTATATACTATACAGCGATTAAAAAGAAATCTATATAGATCAATATTTTTACACTTATACCTACTATTATTAGGTATCGTTACTTTTTTAATGACAAAATATATAATAATTTTAAACACGCATATAAGTGTGACGATAAAACAATTTCTCGAACAAAATCCAATATAAGGTATGTATTTTTCTGGAAATTTTTTTAATTTTAATCGATTTTCGTAACCGCGGCGCATAACATCATATAACCACGTTTGTAATTATTATAATTTTATGGCCGTCTTATATTATTATATATAGGTACTTACAACTTACTATATAATTTCATACGTGTTATAAAATTTCAACGCGATTCAATTTATTCGTTAAACGGGAACGGGGGGGGGGAAACGTTAATTATTATTAAATAAATTTTATGTTCAAATACGCGCGCGTATACACTACACACAAATATACGATTGTTATTGTTACCTATATTATTATAGTTACAATAAATTCATTTTTTCTCATTACTCCAGCCCATAATGATATATTATGTTATTGAGTGCGAACGAGTCGTTAATGCGTTTATGATACGTCGTTAATTATTATTAATTTTCGTATTTTTTCCCCGATAATATTAATATAATATATATTATAATATTATTTTATTGCGGATTTATAAAATGGCAAAACTCCCGTTTGGTACGTATATTTCATTTTTTAACGAGTCGTTATATTATTGTATTTTCTCGTTTCGATAACGTCGAATCTGCACAGAAAACATTTATTATATACGAGTAAGTGTATAATATACCTATATATAGTTATACACTGAATAATACGATATCATATTCGATCCGTAGTGATCTAGGTATAATATTTTTATTCTTTTTCAAAGAGGTTTAATAATTTCTAAACTCATCTATGTTCATTGTTTATCCAAAATCCGCGGGAGGGAATAATAAACGCGATAAAAACCAAAATTAAACTATACATTCTAAATCGCGTCGTATTATAATAATATACAAATTTGAAATTATACGTAATATAAATTATACAGTCGTAGTCATTTTATAAGTCGAGAATACGCGAAAAAATGAAGAACGTACGTTACGGTAAAATTAAAATAAATCGAAATGAGTAAGTATATACTAACGAAATTATTAATAAACATTATAAACTCAACGTCACCATGGACGTTTATATTCATTTTTTTTATCGATTTTGAAATTACGACGAATCACTTTTTCCGAGTTTGTGAAATTAATCGGCTATAAGAGATATTATATTAATTTTTCGTTATTTTTTCCTGTAACTTGCCTGTATTATAATTTATAATATAAATATACTAATAACGGTTTTTGAGGGGGAAATTTCGAAACGCGCGAATATGTTATATAATATTTCGATCCGTACAAAGAATGATAAATAATAATATTATAAACCGCGCGTGAAAACAAATCGAGAAAACTGGTGGAAAATCAATTATACATTTATCTATGTATAATATACTTGTATATATGTATATATATCGTCTTATAGGCTTTTCTTACCACTTACATATACCGCGGTCCTGTTTCCATTAACTATCGCACCTGCGACCTGCAACGACGTTCCCGTGCTCTCATAATACATTATTTTAATAATATATGTATATAGGTATAGGTATTATCGGTCTATTATTATGTGTACAAGTATACTTATAATATGTTGTACGCATATATTATGCGCTCGCAATAACGGACGAGTCGTCGTGTCCGGCCGCGACGTAAACGCGTATTGTTACTATAACCGCGGTCAAAATAAGCGTTATGAACGCGGTATATAATAATAGTAATAGTATATATATATATATATATATGTATTATATATGTATTATATAAACAACATATAGATATAATACGATATTATATTGCGTTCGATAAAATATCACGTTTAATCGTAAACGCGTACTCTCGTGAGTTCATATAGTATAACTATAGTATAAGTATTATATGATATAATTATATATATATATACGTACAATAATAATAAACAATTATTTTAATGCGTGCATGAGTATACATGATGCGTAACGCCGCAACGGAAGATTTTATAGGGAGGATGCGATAAGGGATGGACGTTATAAACACGTATATATACCTATATATAACCTATAATATAACACCGTCAGAGGAAAACCGTTAGAGGAAAACGCGTATAAAATAAATTTTTTTAAAGCAAAATAAAAACGGGGGATGGTTTTTCGGCGTCAGTTGTCAGATATCTCATTAAAAATCGTTTTCGTGTGTGTAATACCGTATTACATATTATACGTTCGCGCGTGTTTGCGTGCGGTAACATACGGCGTTACCAGCTATATTCCTATATAATAATAATAATATGACAGGTATACAATATAACATAATATAATGTAAGAGAAAGCGAAATTAACGGCATTTTTTCTTTTTTTTTTCCTTTCTTTTCCATTTCGTTCTCGGAGCAAAAACGCGCTGCACTATCCGTTCGCGCGTTGATTCGTTTGTATAATAATATAACATCAAGTAAAAATTATATTATCGTTATTATATTGCGACGCGAAACCGAGACGCGCGGTGTGTCTTGGTCTGCGGTTTTTCGGCGAGACCGCGACGGCGGCGGATCACGCCAGACAGCTACCGCGACCGTGCGCGGATGCATAAAAAAAAAAAAACGCAATCTGTAATATAAAAACGAGTGGAAAGTAGAAGTCGAGAGTGAGCGAGCGAGAGAGAAACAAGCGAACGGTACAACAAACTAATATTATATTGTAATAATAATAATAATAATAATAATAATAATAATAATAATAATAAAAATAATGACTGTGATGAACCCGATGCCGCCGTCGAGGAGTGAACTGGTCGGACGAGTGTCATGTGGGATATACGTTGGGTTTGGGTGGCGGCCGCGAGGGCACGTGCCTCGCTCGCGACAGATGGTATTCACCTGGCCCGCCGCCGTTGTCGCGCGTGGTACCTGCCCGCCACCGCTTTTTTTAAATTTTATATATATATATATAACACAAACCCTCGTCATTAGTATATATATATTATATACCGGAACGCTTAAACCGACTGTTAACAAAGTACGTATATATATATACAGTTATGTATATGGTATATAATATATATAGCCGATTGCATCGTAAATTTTTCAAAAAAAAAAAAAAAAAAAATTAATATTTTCATCCTGTATATAAAAAGAAATCGTGATGGTTATAATATACGTGGTATGTAATATTATAATAATATGAGCACGCGGTACACAGAATAATATCGGCGGGGTTGATGCTCCGTCGAAGACGCGTATGTCACGACAGACGTCGACGGGGGCCGGAGCGAACAGACGGAAATCACGGGAATACTTGCAGGACCGATTATATGCGTTTTTCGTCCGTTTATATACGCACGATTTATCTTATACGTATATACGTAATATTAAAAATTATTACGTCGGAAAAGAACAACGGTTTTTATCATTTTTTACGTCCCAAAACGCGTCCGAATCCCACCCTGTATATACAATAAAATATCATATTTTAGATTTAACATATCGTAACGTTATATTATGATTTATGACGTATATTGTATTATGTAAGGTGGTGGATTTACAGCCGGGGTACGGGGGCTTGACCCCCATCGTGCGGACCTAAAGTCCGGATTAAAAAATATTACTATTCCAATTTTATAATATGTAGGTATAATGTATATAATTATTATAGTTATATCGGTTGTGTTCTGTTTTTAAACGTTTTACTAACGCAAAGAAACAAAAAAAAAAAAAACAAAAATCTCCCGACAAAACGGAAACTTACACGGCTTACAACGTACGAGTTGCAAATGTTCGGTTGGAGTGACACTAGAAATATTTTTGACTATATACTGTTAAAAGACCAAGAAACAAATCTGAATCGCAGGTAATTATGGACAGATTTGACCATAAACCTATACGCGTATTCCTTCGTTACATATTATGTCCAGAAAACGGGACATATTGGCAGATCTGAAATAAGATGGTAGTATATGCCATATGGGCATATAGAAAAAGATTTGTACTTTGACTGCAGTCCAAATCCAAATTTGTTGACGACCATAATCTGTGGAATTATAGGAATATGTCGTTTAGTATAAAAATAAAAAATCTGTTCGCGTATATGGTCAGCTGACAGCTATTGACAGTGATGACGTCATAATAATACTCGTATATCGTTTTGATAGAAATATAAAATTTAACGAACTTTGTATTTTTCACGAATCAATTTATTATAGCGAATTTGCTAATTTACGTTTTTATACGTTTTTTTTTTTATAATTTCTGTATACTAATCATCACGTTTTAAATATTATGTATTTAAATTTTTTTCTCGCGATAACTGACTTTTTAATCATTTTATACTTTCGAATATAACACATCGTTATAATAATTTTCACGTTGATTATTTACGACGCTGCGCGGTATAATAATACGAGTAATAATAATAGCGATAATATATTGTATAAACGAAGAAAAACGACAAAAATGTTTTGACTATATTTTGTTTGACGTAATTATTCCACGAGATCGCACACGACATTCAGATGACCCCCTCTGGGGTGAATTCGCTATGGAACGTGCGTACAACTTAACGCGATGTTTCCCAAAGTGAATAATTGGATGGGTGGGGGGGGATGGTAGCCGTAAATGTATATTATGGGACATGGCAGTATTGAACTAAAAAAGGGTGATATATGAATATTTTTAAGGGGAAAAAATGCACACCGGGTTCATCCTGTGCTATACAATACGTAAATTAATAAAAAATTAAAATAAATTTCAATTAAATATTATCACCTATATGGGTATAACTAAAAGTCTTTTGTTTTATTTACTGTTTTTGTACTATTATAAATATAAATATATCGTTGTTGGTCATATATATTTTTTTTTTGTTGGGGGCGGGCAAACGATTATTTTTTTTTTCAAGTGGGCGGTAAGGGAAAAAAAATTGGGATACACTGGCTTAATGCGTATATATTTGTTCGGGTTAGGCACCTATACAGTTGGGAAAGGGATTGGTCGTCGTTAGATGAGCTCCAGAATTCTTTCCGAACGCGTATAACAGAAAACCTCATAATATTTAACTATAAAATTAAAAATAATATGAACCGAAATTTTAAAATTTATAAGTTTATATTATAATAAATATACTACCTATTACGCGAGTATAATATAATTATTTTTGTAAAATTTAATTGATAAATTATTGTTAAAAAGAAAAAAATCATAATTGTTGATTTTCTGAGTTTATATTATTACAAACACAGCTCCGTTGACGTAAAATGACACGAATATCACTTCCAACGCTGCATCCATCATAATAATATTATATCGACGAATAATAATAATATTATACATTTTGTGTTTTAAAACGTTCCAGAAACGCGAGTATGCCGAAATTTGGTAATAATAATATATACCACGGTAATAAACTGAAAATTCGTAACCGATAATAAAGGATATTGTAAATTTTACTTTTATTTACAAAAATATTTTCGCGTTATATAAGACGTATAGGTACGTCGTTCCCACGCTATATTATGTATAGATTATTATTATTTTTTTTTTTTGTCTATGAGTTAACACGATATATTTATATATTATAAAATCAATATAAAAACGTATTATTATTATTATTATAATTATTAGTGGTATATTATAATAGGCGTACCTACACATAATTATTATAAATACCAGACGGGATTCTTGGAAATTATTAATAATTATGTACGAGTATTTGCCTTAGTTTAATAAAACGCACTTTTCTCGCCGTGTTTAATTTACATACATAAAATATACATTTATAGACAATGTAGTATGGACATAAATATTGGGAAAATGTTATATTGAATTTATATTACGACGTTTTATATACAGGGTCGGACTGGCGTAAAAAGACCCACGGCGTATAGTATAATGCGACAAGATAACAAATAACGATACTTTGGCTGGTCTGCACTGTCATATCGAACTGT
Organism: Tetraneura akinire; assembly: GCA_021307375.1. Taxonomy (NCBI): domain Eukaryota; kingdom Metazoa; phylum Arthropoda; class Insecta; order Hemiptera; family Aphididae; genus Tetraneura; species Tetraneura akinire. The sequence continues at coordinate 539,539 of JAIUCT010000015.1, forward strand.
ATAATTATTGCAGTTATCAGTTATTTGTAAAATTCTGGACACAAATTAGTGAACATAATATAGAGTATTAAATTATATTATTTTTAATATTGTAATATTTCCTTATTAAAAAAAATATCTGCATTGTCTACTTAACCTTATCGAGACGTTTGATATTAATAATATTCATTTATTTTAACAATAATAATAAGGAACCGTTGAAAATATTTAAATGGTTACTAATAATAATACAGTAATATTATTTAATTTAAAAATTAAAAATATGAACACGAAGTCTGCAGATGGACTGAACTAACTGGAGACCCAGTCCGTCCTTGCCCTTGAAATTAACGAAAACTTTTATCTAGTCGTATATTATAGACACGGACGTTTATATTATATACGAGTTTTAATTTTACAAAATAATAAATTTAAAGTTTTAATAATAAAAAATAAAATATTTAAAAAACAATCAGCGATGTGATACGATAGAATATAATATGACTTATATTATATACCTTTGCCATATGTCGCTATATCGGTGTATAAAAAATATAGGAAAATGTTTAAATAAAAATAAAATAGCGTTTTACAACCCTCGAACGTATTTTACGTGGTGTTTTTAATAGGGTAGAAAAAGGACTTAAATTTCCTATACACATCACGCTAACCAGAACAATTATTTATTAAACATTTTCATCCTATTATATATAAATATATATTATATTTTATTATATCGTAAACGCGAAAAAGGGTGAAATTTTTTCTAAATATTGTTGGCAGACGATTTTTTCATTTATTTTTTATAATAACCCACGTGAAACTTTAAATTTAATATCCAGATTTTTATTGACTTTTTCGTATATAACAATGTGTAGGAAACAGTTTGGACATTAATAATTACAACGGACGCGAGTACTCGAGTGAAAGTTAAGTATATTTATATTATATAATTAAACGTTTTAATTTTTACTACCTATATAAATAATATGTGATATTGGATATACGAGTAGATAATTATTTATTATAATATGTGTATTCCGCGTGATTTTAGATTTTCAGCGAAGTGAAAAATGTATTGGTTATTTACAGATATAGTGTCTTTTTTTTATGACTGTATAGACACTTTTTCTACCAGAAATAATGTTCCGATTTTTACGATAAGCATGTGTTTCCGATAGGAAATCGGATGCAGTTGGTACTTTGTTTATAGATCATTTTCGGATAATTTCTCAAAATTGACCATATTCGATAGAAAAAAACTATCAAAAAATGATGAAAAAACGCCATTTTTCACGAAAACTTAAAAAGGTATAATTTTGACGAAATTGATTTACATATTTTACGATAACTCAGACAATATTCAACTCCCAAGTCTCAATTTTTTTGTTTTTATAAAGTATAAAAAGAAGAGCCGATACTGCTGTGGGAGGGATACAGCCATACAGGTGTAAAGAAGAAGATAGTGTTGAATTTTGATTAAAATATGAATGCAATAATGAATTATGACATTTGAAAATCATTTTTTGAGCAACCCTTCCACAGCAATATAATCAGTTCTTCTATTTAAAGTTTAAAATATGTTTTATTCGAATATATGTCTGTCGACTCTAATAATAATTTCACCATGGAAGATGATGGAAGCGCGCGATCGTGGTGATACCACCGGGTTTCACGTGAGATGGAGACGACGACACCGAGTCGAGATCTTACTATTGTAATACGACATAATAATTCGGGCCGCTTTCGTGGCGTCGTGTGAAAGAGTAATAGGAATAAAATATTATTTTTATTTTTATTTTTATTACCCGTTCGGAAAAGAAATGCGTTTTGACATTTTGACATATGAGAAATATCTCATCTTTATATAATAATTATTTGTATTAGCCCGTAGATTTTAAATTTTTTTGTATTTTTTTTTGGTGTATTATATTGTAATTTTAATTTTAATTATATTTGTATATACCTGTATACGAAGAAAAAGGACGAGGGTTAGGGTTGACATTTTCCCCCCTTTCCAAACATCTTATAAATAATACACCGCGTTTCCCACAATCCTTAGAAATATTATTTTAATGTATTCGTTCGGATCATTAAACAAATATACTAATAACTATATTATTATTATTATTATTATTATTATTATTATTATTATTATTATTATGAAATACCACCGATTTCAACCACAAATCCACAATTATATTATAATAATAATATTATACTATAACGTTTAGACGATTTGACAAAATACGTACGCCTATTATTAATAATAATAATAATAATAATTAATATTATATACACGAAGGGCCGAGAGCCGAGACCGAAAATTAGTCCGAAGAGCGTCGTTAATAAATAATAATTATTTTATAATATAATATTATAGAGAGAGCGTATTTTAATATTTAATATATTATAGTCGTATACGACGCCAATTTTATATTAAAGGTACATCACGTCGTATTATTATATTTTAATATAACGCGACCAACGTCGTATTTATTATTTATACCCAATACACGGACGATTTTTTCGTCCGAGTGTTTAACCGAATTTATTATTATAATATTATAGAACGTCGATTTCACGTTATATACGTATAAAGTATTATATTGTATATTATAATATATACGTTGGCGGAAAAATATCTAAATTTAGATTAACGATTTTTTTTTTTTTGCAAGTACGAGTGAAAAATACGAAAAAGTATAAGTGATATTATAGATATTACGAATATTATATCGATGATTTAGAACGTCTGCGAAATATAAGAGTAGAAAAAAAAATATTATTTTTATATACCTAGGTAGATATCGATTTAATAGTTTATAAAATACTGTTTGAAATCAATCATATCGTAAAATATGAAAATTATGTTATAGGCATATCGTAAGATTAAAAAAAAATAATAATAATAATATGAAATATATGTTTTTTTAATCACTCTATTGTATTATTTTCTATCACTTCTCTGTATAATATAATATAATAATGAAAAAAATTAATAATATTTAAGAAGCTTAAATAATATTAGGTGTTATGTTATAAATTTAACTACTTATACATACTATAATTATAAAGAAATGTATAACAATATTTACTCGGATTACACGTTATAATATTATACTATTGTTATTATATTATGATGAAAAACGTGTATACTGGCATTCATTATAACGTGATGCGATAGTTTTCTACGAGCGAATTTTAATCTCTTTGAAAAAAAAAAAAAAAAGAATAAGATCGATCAACATGAACATGTATAATATAACGACACTGTTAGATTTTGAAAAAATAAATTCCATCTAACAAGTAAATATAAGACTTACACAAAAATATATTTATATCGGGTGAAATTTTTGAAATTTATGTTTTCGATTGAAAATTGGATGTATAGTTTGACTTTATAAAGGTCATTTTTAGAATTTCTCAAAATTGACCCGAAGCGACATAAAAAAAAAAAAGACGAAAAATAACGAAAAATTATATGATATAATATTTAATGTATAATTATTATCACGCAATAACAACAATATTATATTTTATAATAAATAAATCGTTTCTATTATGGTATATGACTGAAGTAATATTTATTGACAATTTGATTTTGACTCGATAAAAAAAGTGAATTGTGCGCGGTATTAATATTTTTTTATATTTGACTGAATTACGTCCAGGTGCCGTCTTGGTGCCACCGTACGGTCCGTTGCGTATCTGAAACTACGAGTTCGGATAACGGGTATGATGCCGTCATACGTCCGTCACAATAATCACTCTCAAAACCGCACTAGGCAGGGCACTGCTGCGGTTAGAGTACTCGATGGCGTCGTGGGACAGTTGCGAAAACGCCTATCGTACATATGGAAATATACGGAAGTCGGGAAAGCCGACGCATATGATCAACCGCTAACTTGATAAACGTAACCATGGGCTCTCGTGGAAGCACGCGCGGTTAACTTGCCTCAGATGCTGCAGCCGAGAGAAAGTTAAAGACTTAGGTCCGATGGACACAGCGACCGGGTGCCCGGACCGCGCCTGATAAGATTTAGGTTGGATTCGTGGGGGCTTACGAGTTTCACTGGACTCAGTAGTCAGGTATACCTCCACCGAGAGTATGCTGAGGAAGTATCGGTACATGTGTGGGCAGTACGATGCTGCCAAAAAAAAATTTAAGTATACATATATTATACGGCTAAAAAAACAACATTTTAAAAATTTTTTTTTTATACGTATTATTGATAAAAGTAAAATATACTTGATAATATTATCATAATTTGACATTAAAGTATATTATTATACGTAGTACGTATATTGTATATATAATAAAATAAGTAATAAGTAATAAAAGTAAGTATATATTGGATTTTATCTTCATATTATATTATTATTCATGGATAATATAAAATATATCAATAATTTAATTTATTGCATTATGATATTATTATGTCATTTAATATTTTATTATGTATTTTTTCATTAAAGTAGAATATATTACTATAATTGAAATTTGGTTTATTCATTAGGACGTGATAATTATGAAATGATACATAATATAAATAATAAATACAACACGTTAATATACGGAAATATGAAAAATTATTATTATTATTATTATTATTATTATTATTATTATTATTATTATTGTTATTCCAGCGCATATAATATAATTATTGTGTATGACAATTAATTGTATATAATTTATAATATTTTAATGTATACAAAATACTGTTTACGATTAATTAATAAAATCAAATAAATAATCGTCATAATAATATTAATTCGTATAAAATAATAATATACTAATAATTATATCATGTATAATATAGTACAATTAATTAACCGATAATAGAATGCTAATTGATTTCGACTACATACGAGTATGTGTATTATAATAATAATATAATACGATTATGATCCATATATCTAATATTTGTAATTCCATCAAAAATCGTATACTGTTTTTAATCGAGAAAATTCATATAATTCTATATTATTATTATTATTATTATTATTATTATTATTATTATTATTATTATTA
>JAIUCT010000015.1:544562-562375 GCA_021307375.1 Tetraneura akinire
TATTATTATTATTATTATTATTATTATTATTATTATTATTATTATTAAATAAAATACAAATATACAAATTATATACAAATCGTATACATAAATCGTATACGTTTTATTAACAATATTTGTTTTAAACGCAAAATGTTTACGTTATTATATTATATATTGTAATATTTGTTTTTTTTGAATATTAAATATTATATTAAACACGATAATATATAATAATATTATATATTATGTTCTAATCAATATACGACGCACGCAGTTAAAAAATAGTGGAGCAAAATATTATAATATTATTATAGTATAAATTATCGTATTATAATAAATATTTACACGTCATATATTTATAATTATTATTCGTATCATTTGAAAACCAAACAAAATGATAACGTTTTATACTGTTTATTTATTTATTTTTTTTTTTACTGGTATATATATAATATAAGATCAAAATCAAATGCCATCATAGATTGCCCCCTCATGACATTATTATATAATAATATCGTAATAATGTGTTAAGTATTCTAAATAATAACAAAATTAAAATAATTATTCGGATCGTGGGCTTGGTATAGAACGCTAAATTTTGTTTATATTTTTTAAATATTAAATTTAACGTACTGTTTATTCGTAATAACGTGTGACAGTATGAAAATACATTTACAAAAATTAAAATTATTACATAATATATATAATTTTATACACTATATTAGACGGATTCCGCATGTTAAAGTAAAAATCAGAAGAAAATTGCCTATAGAAAACAATTTCCGGTGAGGTTTTGAAAAAAAGAAATATTCTTAATTTTTATATAGATACAAAATATACAAAATACTGCCTAAGTATAAATGATTAGAGTTATCAATATACTAACATCATATTATAATATTCAATTAATAGAAATAAAGTGTTCATATTTATTTCAATAATACTAATTTTATCTCAAATATTTTATGATATTAGTAGTAATATGAAAATTTCGGGGAGGGTATAAAATCCCCTATCAGATACTTACTTGTGCGTGCGTGTGTATAAATTAGATATTTCGAAATATGAGATGTACGAGAATTTGTATTTTTATCTATACCAGGGGTGTCCAACCTTTTGTGATGACTGGACCACATCATATGGGTAGAAGTTGTTATGGGTCACATACTATTTAATAATTATACATTCAAATTTAATGATTAAATTATATTCTATAAATTATAACAACACAATACATTTTTTTTATAATTTTACAATAGCGAATAATAAGCAGAAATATTTTTACAAAATTGCAAGTATTAATATTTAATTATAATTACATATATACTAATCTAACCTATGTCAATACCCAATAAAAATTTCAAGTATCTAACTTTAAAATTGCCTGAGTTATCGTGAAATATTTAAATAAATTCGTCGAAATTTTAATTTTCGCGAAAAATTCCGTTTTTTTCGTCGCTTTTTCTATCGCATAGGGACAATTTTGAGAAAATCGAAAAATGACCTAATTAAAGTACCAACTATATCCACTTTCCAACCCCTAACTTATGCTATTCGTGAAAATCGGAGTAATATTTCGGGTAGTAAAAGCATCTTTAGACATAAAATCAAAAACAAAAATCACACATTGTAAAACCAATGTTTTTGTTTTCGCTTCGCTCAGAATATTAACATATCAAATAAAATTTGTTTTAACTATAGAAATTATAATTCTATGATGTAATACTTATCGGTATATTATTTGTACAGTTATACAAAAAAAAGAACTTTTAATTTTTTAAATAAATATACATACATAAAACTATAAATGTAGGTAAGCGTTTTACCAGGTTTTAGTTTTAAATATTATCGTTTTGGAAATCGCTGTTGTAACTATAATATGGTACAGGTCATTTCCGTGTGTAATACAACTGCCCCCAAATTTAGTTATGGTTATACAACGTTTTATTTGTTACTATCATAATACTGTGTAATAAATGATATCCAGGTATAACTCCGTAGAAGATTAAATATTTGTGTGGGAGTGTGTGGAAAAAAGAAACGATATTCATACCACGGTTATGGTTCACGCGGCACGCAAACGACCTCAATCCACAGTCCTCTGCACATAATATAACGAACCTAAATATAGGTAATAAGTAATAACTAACCTATATTATAATATATTATGTGTGTAAGGATAATAATATGTGTATTCGTATTATTTAACAATTATAATAATCAAATACTCGTAAAATAATATTGTGTGGCAAATGGCAATAATATATTTATTTATTTTTTATTTTGTTTTTTTGTTTATTATTCTATGTACGAGTCTCATACGTACGGCTGTGGAAGCGATCGCAAATTCCATCTGTCCGCGGAAATGCGAAATTATTAATTTTAATATTGTAAAATGATAAAATAATATTATTATAATTCTTTTGAAGATGTGTGTCGCGATAAAATTGGAATTTAGGAATTGTTTTCGTTCATTTTTTCGAATCGATAATAATAATAGATAATAAACCTTTTCATATCGGTTATGAATTTGGAATAAAAAAAAATCGCGTAAAGCACGTGTTTAATTTTTACATTTATATATACGTCCTTGGCTGTTTTCTGGATTTTCCTTTTTGTTTTTTTTTTTTAACAGATGTCTAAAAATATTTACATCGTCATTTTTTTTTTTTTTTTTTAAATAATTTTTGAAATTTTCAAGTAGCCAGATTGTAATAATTATTATATACACAATAAATGTACCGCGGTATACCGTGAATATGAATCCGCATCGGTTCACTAGTAACATAGAATTACAATAATAATTAGATAGGTTATGTTAGATTGAGTTAAAAAAAAAAAATAATAATAATTGTTAACTATAAAATACCATTGACTATAACATCTGGTCTTTTGTCCTATTTGTATATGCGGGTTTTAATTTGTGTGAAATACATACGAGAGTACCTAGTTATTATTATTGTAATTATTGTAACTATTAAGTCTTCACAAAACTGTAAATATTTACCTCGTTACCAGACGTAAACACATAAAAACCGTTTAGAATTAATCGTTTCGGTATATTTTTCACGTAAAAAATACTATAATACAATAATTATTTCGGATTAAAGCATATTATTTATGACGGCGTATTGTATAGGCAATATTAGTATGTAACTGTAAATATTACTGACTATAATGACGACTATTATTGTATAATATTATATTAATAATAATAATTATTATGTCAATGAAAAATTAAAAGTAACCAAATTAGTTTAAATTAACACTAACGAGTCAGAGTAAATAATAATTATTATTTTTCATTTTGGATTTATTACAGATAGTTTTTCTGTTATGTCGTTGTAACCCGATAACAGTGTTATAATAATATAATATAACCAAACTTAGACTAATAATAATATTATGGTATAAATTATATTTTTTTCCTAAAGTAATTTGTTACAAAATTATTATTAGTCTGCAAATTTTAAATATGTTATAACTTTATAAGAGTTAACTTAAACCTAACCTAAAAGTGCGCTTAGTTATTTTAATCGTGATGTGTAAACAGTATTAATTTGAAATTTATCATAACTATAATATTATCATTATGGATTATATTTTGGTACGTTATCGTGTTTATTCTGATTTAATAGTTTTATTGATAACATTAAAATTAATTAAATATTATGTGTAGTAAATAAAATACAACACAATATTATATATCCGGTTCGATTTTATTAGTAATTATATTATAATTTTTACCGAATCACACTATTTATTAACACGACTATATATTATAAACATAGCCTATGTGTAAGTACTCGTGCTATAAAAAATATTTTAAAATAATAGAAATAAATTGATATAATAAATATACGTCGAAAATTAATAAGACTCCTGGAAATTCCGAATGCATTACATTTAATTAAAAACTTATGCAAAATCAAACAATACAATTTTATTTTTATTTTTTCTCTTTTTACAGTATATGTAATTAAAATTTGATTTTAAACATAGTAAATTTTGTCTGATTACCACAAAATAAGGTTAGTTTTTAGTACAAAATTTTACCTAGTTAGCATTTTATTCAGTTCATTTTTCGAATTTCCAACTTTTAGTCTTACGTTATATTTGTAAGCCTTATTATAGACTTCTAGTGATCTGCAGATTTTGTAATAAGTGTAATGTGCATCTTATGCACAATATTGAATTTTAATCAATCATATAATATATTTAGACAATAAGTATTTACATAAAATCTAAATAATAATAATTATATAATGTATGTGATGTTTATAAGTTTTACAGAATCTATATTTTGTTATAATCTGCATGTTGGAACATATGATATCGTCATTAGTTCATAGTTTCTTACAATTAGTTAATTATTTATATATTAATAATAATCATAATAAATAACATTTAGAAATGTTAAATATTATTAATAATTTCTAATTACAGATAGTTTTAGATTTTGAGCGAAGCAAAAAATGTATTAATTTTACATGATGTGTGTCTTTTTTTATGTCTGAAGACAATTTTACTACCCGAAATAATGTTCCGATTTTCACGAATAATACAGGTTTCCGATTTGTAAGTGGATGTAGTTGATACTTTACTTAGGTCATTTTTCGAATTTTTTAAATTGACCATATACGATAGAAAAAACGACGAAAAACAGCATTTTCCACGAAAACTGAAATTATGACGAATTCAATATTTCACAGTAACTCAGGAAATTTTAAAGTAAGAGACTTGAAAAATTTATTGAGTATTCATATATGTACTATAAATATGTGATAAAATTTTGGAAACGTTACGTTAATTTTCTACAAAATATAGGACTATGAATATTTCGTAAAATTTTCTTTTTTTTTATTATATAATGTTTGATAAAATTACCAATTTTGGGACATTAATAACTGAAAATTTTACTGAAGTAGGTATACTTACATATTACTTAACATGATATAAAAATATTAGAAAAATTTAAGTCTCAATTTTTTTTATACCTGTTTAAAATTGATATTTTTAGTTTAAACGAAAATCTTAAAATTCATACGAAATACGAATATTATTTTTATTATTTCTCAATAATTTTACAATAAAAATTAATAGAAAAGCCAAAAAAATTTATTGAAATATACTGTTTACATATTTCCAAAATATTAGAAAATGTCAAGACTCATTTTTTTATAGGTGTTTAAAGTTGAAATTTCAGTATAATCAATATTTAAAGTATTTATATGGATTTATTTCTTATTATATATTACAATATTTGACATTTAAAATAATATTGAATAAAATTTTTGAAAATTTTATTGAAGTTTAATTACATTTTACTTAACACAGTTCCAATTAATTATGAATTATTACATTTACGATTTTTTTTTTTTTTATAACTGTTAAAAGTATAAAAAAGAAGAGTTGATAATCCTGTCGCAGGAATACAGGTGTGTAAATCATAGTGTTTAATTTTAATTAGAATTTGAATGCAATGATAAACCATCGCATTCGAAAAAATTATTTTGAGCGAAGTTCAGTCAATTCTGTTAAATAACATTTTTTTTATATTTGATAATATTATTCTTATTACTTCTTATAATTTTTAAGGCACTAACTGCTAACTTAATAAACAACGCATGTCTATTTCTTTTTCTTTTTTTTTTATAATAATTTTTGTCAAAACGTTATATTTAATATACATTAAAATACAATTAAATTACTTAATAGGATATTGACAAACTCTACTAAATTATAACAATTATCGATAGAGATAAAATTTATGATGTTAACTACCGTAATTTGTAAGAATAAAATAGATTACTTTTGAAATATCTTTTGAAAAATATTTTAATGGACTATTGATAATATATATTATAATATACAAATTATATAAATTTATTTTAATTTTAATTATACATAATGTGAACAAATTGTTTACATACACATATATTATAATTATGTCGTAAATCGTTTACCTATACATTATATAGTCGAACGATACGGTTTTTATTTAACAATTAGACAATTATTAATGTTAATGTATTATTTCTAAAATCAATATTGAGCATTCTACTTTGTCCGTCGTGGGTATTAGATACAATGACTGTATGCGATAAAAATCCGCCATTGAAATGTTTAAATATTGCAACAATATTAAAACTACAGAGCCATCTGTCGGTGAATTACGATTTCGCCCTAAAAAAGTTCTTTCGTCATTGGCTACTAGACTACACCCTCGACACGAAAAGCCGAGAATAATATTATTACTATCAAGTGTACAAATCGTATTGTTTTTATTGAAATATATTTTATTACCTAGTTTAATTATTACTGTAATGACAATACGTCATTATAATATTGAAAATTGATTTTATTAAAATTTAATTAGATATCTGTGTACAAAATAAATCATATTATAGATATTTTCATTATAATATTAATAATATAATTATATTTCCATAATAATATTTAATAATATTATTCTTTTGTTTTCTATCGATGAGTGCTATACAAATTGAACCTAAGATTGACTGTATAATATTACTTTTATCTTTTATGCAATAGAATTCAAAATTTTATTTTTGATCATATTATTATATATTATTTAAAATGATAGAAAATGATAAATCTGATAATAAATTGTTCAGTTTAACTCAAAAATTTAATCGGGACATTTTAATGAATATAATCGCAAATTTTATACCATTAAATTGAATAAAATTTTGATTCTAGAAAATATAATATAAACAATTTGATGAATTAGTTCATTTTTTTTTCTCATTTTAAATGCGGCGTTTTGATTTTTATATTACACATTTTATTGTCTGCAATCGATATGAGGTAATGAGGTCTATAAAATAATAATATATGGTTTGTAAATATTAACGTTATATCGAGCAGAAAATATGCCGTTTGAATGGGAAAATTTTTCCTTTGCGAAAATAATCGAATCGATATTATTATTATTATTTTAAATGATCAATGTGGCAATTAACGTTTAATCGACCAAACTCATTTAGAACGTGTTAGAGGAAATTAGAAAATTCTTAGGCATGTTCTCTTTTCAACGTAGTTATATTAACTTAATAATATCGTTCGTTCATTCATTTAGTTCGCATTTTGCCACTAAATGCTTCCTGCCATTTAAAAATATTCGCGATTATCTGCGCACAATACTATAATATAATGCGCAATACACGTATTTTCTCAGAACGACGTGCGCATCTCTAAATTTATCAATTTATCTCATCAAAATTTATTCCTCGATGTACTCGGAGCAGGATTAATGGATAGGCAAAATGAGCAATTGCATACTGTTCATATTTCGAAAAAAAAACAATAAATAAATAAAAAGCTAAGTTTATTAAATGCAATATTTAATTGAAATGAATCTTTTCCATTTTATTTGTATAAATCAATTTGTCTAAAACCACTAAAACATTATAATATTAGTACCTATATGTGTTTGTTATAGTCTAAAATATACAATTATCTTTTTTAAAATGATACAGATGACTTAGGTTAGGTTAGGTTAGGTATTTTATAGTATGAGATCCTAAAAACTGTATAATCCGGCTGTGGATGTACTGAGAATAAAAATATATAAAATTGGAATAATTTCATGAAAACAATTTTTTAAATCTACAAGTATTATATATGTCATTTAATATATTATGTGCATAATTCATGTATAATAAATAAATACGTATTAAAATTCAATTTTTAATAAGTAATAAAAAATATTCAACTGTATAAAATCAGTATGGAGTACGCGGATACATTCTATGGAAATAGACAAATAGTTATGAATTATGATTTTATATAAAATAATGTTACATTTATTTTCGTCCCGAGTTACTTAAATTATAAAAATAGTATAATTAATTCTGTATGTATGGTTATGTCACTGTGATAAAGTTCGTTGAATTAGTCTCGTCTCTCATTTTATATAATATTATACTCTTTGAATATGTTTATATTAATTAAAATGTACCTAGATAATAAATGACGTAAAAAATAGTCACGAGATTTGAATAACCTCCAAAATCACCTCGCGGATAGTAATAGCAGCGCACGTGTATTAAATAATACGAGTATTATTATATTTTGAACGTGGAAAAACGGAAGAACTCGGATAGAATATAATATTATTATAAATTTTAAAATTGATCGAATATAATTTAAATTGTAAATTTTTCGTTAAATATACACGAATAAACCGTTAAAATTGCTATTTTTTTTTTTTTTCGAAAAATTAAATTTTGCTCGTCAAAACATTTATAATATACGCATCTACTATACTACCCATAATATGACGACCATAATATTATGATATATTTTATACGCCTTAGGATCGTTTATTATACATTACGTTGCCGATTCTAATATAATATATGGTATATATTCGGAAACGTTTAGGAACAATTTTTTTTTTTTTTTTTTTAAATAAGAAAAAGAGAAAGAGTGAAAGCGAATATAATAATAAAAGGAGGAGGGTTTGCTTTTCGTTATAATAATATTTTCAAACCTTTGATATACGTATATGTATATTGTATATACTCGCCGTACAGTCGATTTCTGGTTCCTAGTATAAAAATAACGTTATATAACATATATATATATATATGTTATATACAGGACGGTGAGAATTTCGCGTTATACCGATGGAAATCGGGCTGTAGAACGGCGTTCGGAATTATTATTCTGATCGCTCTGTATATATTTACACGGGCCGCGGGAAGAAATCGTTATACCGGGATCGTACGGGATTTCTTTTGATGTCTGACGAAATTGAACGACGCATTATAAAATAATAATGTATATACGCTATTATTTATTATTTTCGTCGGTCCGCGGGCTTCGGGAGCTTAAAAACGATTCAACAGATTATTAGAATTTTATATATATATATACGTATACCACGTTACAAAACGCTGCTATTTTGGCCGAAGGGCTTTTTTGTTTGGCGCGCACATTTGCATGGCAAAGAGATTGCGACTCGTTCGTATTATTATACACGTATATATATAATATTCTTATTCTCGTTCCGCGATTATAATTTATATTATGTATTATTATTATTATTATTATTATTATTATTATTATTATTATTACGTCTGACACGTATATATTATATATATATACGCGTGGGGGCGCATAAATTATTATTTGGGCGTAATATTTTGATCTGTCGGATTTTCGGTGGCGCACGCGTCGATAAACGCTATCGTATTATGATATAGTAATAAATGCGAATATAACGACATTAATATAAATAACTATTAAACGGATGATAATATTAAACGTTTTGAAAAATTATATTGAAAGTTGTCCGTCCGAATAATAAATTTAAACGGGAGGGGTGGGGGGTTTAATAAATTTAAATATTGCCGGGTTTTCGTCATTTTTTTTTTTTTATTGATAATATGTATTTGGTATAGTATTGCCGTACAGCCGGATTTATCAATTTTGAGAAATTAGAAAAATGACCAAAGTATACCAACTGTTTTTTACCACATATTATATGTATTAATTTAATATTAACTTAATACCTATTTAGAACATATTTATTTCTGGTCGAAAAAACGCGTAAAATATACAGAAAAGCATACACATCGTTGTAATGATCGGTGAGAAAGGCGACAAGAAAAAATTCTGTACCTAATAAAATAAAGTCTATGTATATTTAAATTACGATATGGTTGGTGTAAGAACTAATCGATTGTATAATTTAGAGAGATAGCAAACTATATACGGACTTTTTATCGGCCGATAGTTTAGTCGCGGGCCGAGCTGATCGCGCGCACACCGGACTAATTAAACAATTTGGTTGGTGCGGTGAGTATACGCAAACCAACCAACAGTCGGCCGATTAATCGCTACAATTTTGTTAGTTGATACACCGCTAACGAAGAGAGCTGCAGTCGCGTGAAAATGTTGTCCAGAAATGTTATTATTGCTTTTATTGAAACGAGAAAGAGCTGCAGAAGGACGAAAAAGAGAAACCGAATTTATTTTAAATTCTGAGTGAACACACTTGCTTATTGTTTTATCCTGGGTACGAGTAAGCTTATTCCAATTAGGAACAACTGAATAAGGGAATCAAATTTTCGATAGACGTTTCGACAAGCAGTGACATCATACACTCGTATACATACGCTGTATATAGACCTTTCCGTGTCAAACCTTAGACCAAATTGAAATTGTCGGTCGAGTCGGCCCGACTAATTAATCGGCAGTGTACACGCGTGGGAACATAACGTCATACTGATTAAACAGTCGGCCTATAGTTCGCCAACAAAATTTTAATTTGATAACCTATCAAACTCATTAATCGGTCGATATCAAATCGTTATAGTATGCGCTCTTATATAATTGATAACTATAATGTTTAATATTATGAATTTATGATTGATACAAATTTAGTACCCGACTAAACTATATTCGCCGATAAATAACGTCTGAATATAGTTCTACTTATTATTTTATTTAAATTACAATTTACAGTTATAGTCGTCTTAAGTAATCGTAAAAGTTAAAACGAAATATACATTATTATTTATACGAAAAAATATCTGCGGTTGGCTGTGAAGAACTTTTATTATAATATATTCAGCATAAAGTTGCAGTTACATTACAGGTTGACGGTATATACGACACTTAATATTGTGATAATATAGCGACATTAGCATATAATGCAATAATAATTTTTTCAGTTACATTTTGTTGAAACAGGAGAATGTAAATAATATAAATTTAAAAGAAAAAAAAAATAATCTAACGTTTCAAAAAAAAAAAAAACGCATTAAATAAGCATAAAGAATTTTGAAAAATACACAAATATTATTCATAAGTTCACAAAATCGAGAAAATATGCAAAAATGTACTTAATGAAATTTCGTTTTTTGACACCCGTCATTATACAAACTAATTTCCATGTACTCGGTCCGATATATAAAAATATGATTATAATAAAAAATATAAATTTAAATTAGGAATGTTACGACTTCCAAGACTATAAATTTTAATAATTTTGTACTAACGAGCGTATATATCTTATATTTAAGTGATATAATTATAATCATTAAGTGCTTTTGGGTGTAGAGTGCATTATAATATCTGTGTTAATCTAATATGTCTGTGTTTTGCACTGATGATGGCAACTTTGTTACCGAAATACGTATTTGCTTATAATAAAAGTAAAATTTTTGTGGATTTGTGTTTTTATTTATTTAAACAATATCTACAGTTGGTAATAAAAATAAAAATCAATATTTTTTTTATAGAATGTTATAACAAAATATTACGAAATTACAAAAAAAAAAAATCTGTTTATTTGTATATGGATTTACAATCCGTGTAAAATTTATATTTATATATAACATGATTATTATTAATTTGTATGTGATATTGCGTTTTGAAATATATATGAAATTCTTCTGTTAAACAATTATTTTGTACACAATTTTATGCGGAGACGAAAACTGTTTTCAGTCGGCGTTCTCGATAAATTATTTCGAACATATACGTATAAAGTCACACACGACGTAAATAATTATAAATATAAAATAATATAATTAATTATAATTATAATATCATATTATAATTATTAAATAATTATTTTTCGTTCGCGTTCTCCTGCAGCTTTACTCGAAAGTAATAATAATTATTTATTTGATATGGACATTGCGATTATCATAACTTATATACAATAATATTATAATGGGGGGTTACATAGGTACATAGGCATCGTACATATTAACTATTAATTATTTTGAACAACACGAATAATAAACGAAATATAGGTAGTTTTTGTAAAAAATAGAAAAAATATTTTACATAAATTTAAAAAAAAAATATTTTAATCATTATTATGCATAATTATTATAATATGTCCGTGGGGAAAAAAGAAAAGAACGTTAATTGATATTACACGTTACCTTTAAATCTCCCATTGTAGAACACTTTATTGAACATGAACACCAATAATAATAATATATTATAAAATCAGTAAAATTGTGCATAAGAGAAACAATTTAAATGTCTAAAAATAAAAAATAATTTATCAAATTTAGACTTGAGTCCATTACAAAACTCATGATTAAAATTGATGTAAACCAACGGTCACAACATAGAAGTACGAATTAAATCAAAATATAATACTTTATATCCATAATACCATCATCATTATCCTTTTCACATCTGTATCCCGTATATTATTAATATTATTATTATTATTTTTTTTTTTTTTTTTTGAAGGGACAATATATTATAGACACCGTGACTTGCACAATATATCTCGTATATAGAAACAATAACAATAATAAAAGGATTTACTAAAATTCGTAATTTTGACAAACCGCGACGACGTCAGAATAATAATAATAATAATATGAGAATAATAAAACGACGAAGGGACTCTGGGAAATCGTTCCACGCGCGTCGTTGCGAGGACATTAAATAATAATAAAATAACTCGAGCGAAAAGTGATCCTTTTCAGTTCGTACACTGTATTATTATACACTATATTATGTTATATACCACTACTACATTATATTGTAATGATAATTACTAACCACGGATACCGCCCGACGCGTTAACGAAAAAAAAAAAAAAAAGAAAAAGAAAGAAAGATCGGTCATCTCGTCTGGGGGCACAGAACGCATGTACAATAACGTGGACGACGATACAATAATAATATTATATTGTTTTGCTACGTTATAATATTATATTTTTTTACTGATATCATATCAAAATAATACACGATCGAAGAAATTTCGTTTGGAAATGCGTACTAGAGTATTATGGAGCGTAAAAAGTGAAAAACGATTTATAAATTATTCTTAATTCTTATAAGTTATAATATTATGCTATATATAATAGAAATATAATATATTATTTAAATTTTTAAGTGGTCGATATTTAAAATTCGAACTCTAGGAGTAAATTATATATTCTTAACCTCACATTATATTATATGGAAATAAACGAGTGGCTCTTTGGATATACGATTTTTGCGCGTTCGATTCGGATTAACATTTTGAATTACGTTGATATTTTTTTTTTTATTTTGTTCGTTGATTTCGTTTTATCTTCCATAGCAAACAAAACAATTGTTTGTCGAACAAAAACATATAATAATAATAATAATAATTATTATTATTATTACTATTATTATATTACATAACCGTAATATATACGTACATCGCAAGAGCGGATTTCAACGGCGACTTTACGAGCCGCGAGAAAAACTCGCCACGCTTAAACCCCCGAGCAATAGACCGTTTCGGGGATTTTCGTCGTTATTGCAGCCCTCATCTCCAATCCCTCGAGATCGTCACTTTTTCCACGAGGTTTTTATTTTTCTCTCTGTATTCATTTTCGACATCGATATAATACGAGAGAACTTAACGCCAGCTCACGACTTGCGGGGGGGCCGCACAGTGAAAACAATGGGATTTTTCGCCATTCCGCAGAGGCGTTAATACGTTGCGAATGTATACATATTATATACTATGTATACATAAATACATATGTATACACGACATGTATATATATATATATATATATATATACAAAGGCTGAAGACCGACGATGACGTTCCCGCGCGCGGCAGTGGAGATTCAGTAATCCCGGCGTGTCAAGATAGGCGATAGATGACCTTTGCAGCTGACGAGTTCTCACGATAGTTTTCCACGCGAAACGCTCGCATGTTTCTATATATATACATATACATATATATATATAATATACGTCCGTCCGTCTCTCTCTTTCTCTCGAATTCAAACCGAGTCCTATATAACGTTTCGCCTATATATTTATACACGTATATGTATATAATTTATATATGTGTATAACCAGTCATCATTCATCGCTCCAACACCCCTAAGTTTTCTTCTTCCACCACCACTTGCCACTGCTGACAAACGACTATCGTCGGATGGACATTCTATATACATATATACGCGACCCCTAATCGCTACGTCCATATATACCCCAGGTCATTGCAGTATGTCAGTCGCGCGCGCGTATACCGCGAAACGTGTTATTATATACGCGTGTAACGGGGCGGATTTATGGGGGCGACGTGGCGATCGCCACCCCTTCGGGCTTTTTTTTTTAGCATGTTTTTATTAATAAATAATATTTGTGTGTGGTCAATGGCAAATATCTTTTCTACATCGTGGATCAAGGTTATAAGATACATCAATCTATCAATATTGATAGTTGATATTGATACACCTTGGTTGTGGTAACTGGTAATAGACAATATAATCAATCATATTAATTATTCCTAATCGGCGAATCGCCCCCCTTTAAACAAGCTTCAGATCCGCTCCTGGCGTGTAATACGTTCTTTATATAATTATACTTGAATATACGCAAAAATACACACTAACAAAGTAACAATATAATATAAATACCTATAATAATATAATCAGAGGTCGAAACGGGTCAAATTAATACCTAATTGGACGAATGGCCAAATGTTTAAAGAAAACTTTATATTTGTATCTTCCTACTTCTTCTTTTTTTCCTTATTCGCACTTTCTCCCAACTATTCGGGATCGGCCGCCCTAAACTTAGACGACCCTGGTCCTCAACTTCCATTTGACTCTATCTTTTGCATCCTTCTCACACACACACCAGCCATTTCCATATCTCTCTCGACCACCTGAAACCATACCGACGACCATTATTATATTTTTAAAAAGCATTGTTATTATTATTATTATTTATTTTATCAATTTTACCCTCGAAAAATTCATATGTAATTCCGTTCGCGCACGGATTTTGTATATTATTATTATTATTATTACTTATACGTTTTACCATAAAAATTAACACTCAGTTGTATTTATATTGTTACTACGGTTGAAACGCGTATTATCTTTTTTACGATAATTAATATTCATATAATTTCATCATCCATATTTCAAAATAAATATTTTCTATATTAAGCGTACCAATATACCTTATTATATTATGTATGTACAATATATTGGTCTTATATATTAATACGTCCTCGTCCATTGGGTAAAATGAAGTTGATTTGGTATCCCTGTATTATAGATTAAAATTTTTTTTTTTTAAATGAATAATAAGTAGGTAATAAACTAATAAGTAATGTGTTTATATTATAAATATATAATTATAATTTATTTTATGATTAAATAAAATGTATAATTATTAAATAGATGCTTTTGAAATACTTCATTTAACCAAGTTTATAATAATAAATAATTATATACACTAATAACAATCCTTTTTTTTTAAAAAAAATTGTTTTTATCTTTTTGTGTAGGTATATTGTATACTATTTATCGCATTATTACGTTGGAAATAATATAAAATAAAATAATATAATTTTTTTAGGTACGTTTATAAAGTATTTTATGAATTTATAAAAATTATCTTTTTTGTCTATAATTATGATAATATATTATATAAGTCTTATAGCACGTTATAAGATAATAAATTGTAGATTTTTTCGTGTTGACATAATGACATGTAATACGTTGGGTTAAAAATTCAATTTAAAACCCCAAAAAATATCACAATTTTTTTTTGGAAAAATACGATATATTATAGTTATAATAAAATATTTTAACGAATATTTGGTATAGAAATTATATTTTTTTACCATACGTAAAATACGTTTAGTAAACATGACTTTTAGTTTTAACCTTATTCGGATTTTTACTTCAACTGATATCGTAAACGTACCTATAGTGTATAGGTACATATTATGATTGTTTTTGCATTTTTCCCAATTCCCAGCGTGCATATTATATATTGTACATTAACATACATAACCCATTTACCGGGGAATCTTCGCCAAAACTATATACTTATTTGAACTATATATTATGACGATTTTATACGTTCAGACAGAATAAACTCTGCAGTTTATATTTTCTTTCGAAATATCGTTACAAGGCGGTTTTTCTTCTTCTTTTTTTTTTTTTTTTAATATGATATAGCGTTTTTCTCAGAACGGTTATTTCGTTCAAAATGAAAGAAAACAATTTGATATGATTTATATGGGCAACCGCACAAATATCAAACTGTATTTTTCGGAACCCATGAATATATAGTAAACGATATAATATAATAGGTATATATATTTTATGTATCGAAAGATATCGATAAAATAAAGAGAAAAAAAAAAACGAAAAAATGAAACGAAACGAAAAACGTGAAAGGAAAAAAACAATATATATAGTTACGAATTCAAACACTTTGAAATAAAACTTAAGGCCCATTAGAAAAAGGTCTCTGCTCTTATACAGCAGTGAGCGTTATTCACGTATATTATTATAGACGTATATATATATATAATTAAATTGATTTTAGTATACGACATTTGAATTTGCAATGAAGGACAAAACTTACGATGGGGTAGTTATATGCATATATACCTACCCTCGTAAATTATTATCATGAAGAACAACATAACAAAATAATAATGTTACGTCGCACGTGCGGAATACTATATTATATAGGTATACATATACATTATAATATTATACGACATTATTATACATTTATTAAAATATATAGCTTCTATACCACGAAATATTAGATTATTTTGTTTACATATCGGTGGTGTGTATTGTATACACCGTTAAATTATTATTTTTTACGTATATTTACATAAGAGGACGGCGTATATTTAAGGGGTGACTCGAGAAGCTCGCGAGTCTCCCTTTCACTGTGTTATACTATATTAAACTTAAAAAAGAACTAAAAATATACTACTGTGCAAGGAAAACGAGTGTAAAGAGGATAAGAGTTGAATTTTGATTGTTGATAAATCATATTACATTTCAAAAGACGATTTTTTAGCGAAGTTCATCACATAATATAATACGCGTATTGATTACAATGTTTACGTCTCTATACGTTCGATATAGATGTCCATAACAGTATAACACCCCTAAATGAGTCAGCTATAAATATCCAAATCTGACAGTACTATACGTTCAGAGTCGTTTTTCGAATCTAATAATTTATCATTGCTTTCAAATTTTAATTAAAATTCAACGCCATCCTCTTTACACCTGTATCCATTTTCTACAGCAATTTCAGCTCTTCTTTTATACTAAGTAATATGAATAATTAGAGCTTTAATAAACATTTTTGTCAATATTATTGTAAAATATTGAGAAATAATAAGAAGAATCCACATAAATACTTTAAATTTTGGTTTTACTAAAATTTCAACTTTCACACATCATCACACCTATAAAAAAAATTGTCTAAAATTTTATCTCGTATGTATTTAATATCTATTTGAATACCCAATAAAATTTGAAATTATTTAAGTTAAAAATTGTCCGAGTTATCGTGAATATTGAAATTGCGAATTCTTCGAAATTTCAGTTTTCGTGAAAAATGCCGTTTTTCATCATTTTTTTGGTCGTTTTTCCTATCGCATAGTGTTAATTTTTAAAAAATCGAAAAATGATCTAAATAAAGTACCAACTACATTCACTTTCCAACTGGAAATATATTATGATATATCTTTATATTATACTTTTTTTTTTCATTTAAGTAATTTAAAATAATATTACGTGTATATTATTATAATTTTTAACGAATTAAAATTACTTAAATTTTTAATTTTCACATTATCGACGTTATATCGTTATTAAACGCGTACCCGACACGGATAATACTTAATATTATATGAAATATATAACTTTATTAGAATATTATAAACCGCGAGTATACAAAGTGTCGTGTGATATTATTATTATTATTATTATTATTATTATTATTATTATTATTTATTATTATTATTATTATTATTATTATTATTATTATTATTATTATT
>JAIUCT010000015.1:562385-584678 GCA_021307375.1 Tetraneura akinire
TATTATTATTATTATTATTATTATTATTATTATTATTATTATTATTACATATTAACATACGTAAAATTTAATGTAAACAATTTCTGCGAACAATAATAACGTAATAATTTGCTCTTTGTTTTTAATCGGTACGAGTACGCATCATACGCGTATTATTTTAACGTGTTAGCGATGAAAATGTTCCAACGCGCGCGTCCTTCAAAATGTATAATAATTATTATTATCTCTGCAAATTCCGATTGACATTTGAATAGTATACAGTATAATATATACAGGGTGACGTTCGGAATACATGACGAGAAATTTGCCGAAAATGAATTAATAAAATATGATAATATTCGCACGAATATTTGGTTTCTGCGTATGATAAATCATTTTTTACTATATAAAAGAATGCAAAAAGTTAACACGCTTAACAGCAATAATTTTTATTCCCGTATAACTGTAGTTGATTTGATACGTTAATTTCCATTTTAGGGCGAGTCTATATAATTTTGGTCCTATATTATAATAATAAATAATAATATATTCTTTTTTTTGTAAATCAATTTCTTTTATTCACGAGCGATATATTTACGAAATCGTTTTCATCGGAAAATTTTCAACTAGCTAAAATAAAAATTAGAACGTAATATTATATACGAGTACTATCGCGTAACCTAACCTAACCGATGATGACCACTGGACCGCGTGATTAAAACCGCCGTTACACATATACAGTTTTCATTATATACACCGACGAATGAATTTTATTTTTCCGCTCTCGCAGACACGAATCCACGCCGAGCTCCAACGAGATACCCGAAGACCATATAATATTATATTATGGCGTGCGTATGTCTGATGATGATGATGATGATGATGATAATAATAATAATAATAATAATAATAATAATAATAATAATAATAATAATAATAATAATAATAATAATAATAATGATAATAATGATAATAATAATAATAATAATAATAATAATAATAGAACACACGCCAGCTAATGAATTAAACTCTGTGTATTAAACGTGCTCAACGACCTTTATATACGTATATATACGTGTTGTATCTGTTCTATGTCCTGTGCGATGTCTCTCGACGTGCGGTCACATCGTGTGTTAAATGGTTCATACCAAATAAAATGTGTCTCTATTGGTCCTGTATTTCGCAGTCATACGTCCCTCGCCGCTATCACTTAACGTTACAAATTAAATGCGAATTTATTGCCCCAAAATACGTTTATATAAATATATATATATTTTACATTTCGGACGTATGTTGTGCACGACCGATGAGCGATATACAGAGTGATACGAAATTCGGGTTACAAAAATAACGCTGTGAGAATCGTATAATAAATATTGTTCTTGTAACACTCTGTATATATACATTTTATATATAATACATACGTCTTGTACTCGTATAGAAATACGCGTCTGTATACTGATATCCAAAGTCGTATATTATATGTATATGTCAGTGGCGAACTTGAGATGGTGTTGTGACTTGTGAGGTTTGAAACTTAAAACTTCATATTATATTTTTTCCAAATTCTTTATTTTTAAATGTGTTCACATATTTTTTACATTCCTTATTACTTTTTAAATATAGATAATAAGTCTTCAAATTAACAATAATAAAACCAAAATAATGGAAGTACTCCAAAATGATGAGGATTTCGCGGAGACACAGAACAGTTATTGTACCAGAAAGTAAAAGACTTGGATGCAACTCTAAGTACAAAAAATGACTGGGCTAAGAAAATAGGTATTAGGATAAGCAAGGCAAAAAAATCGTCTTTCGCGCTGGTGAAATTCGTCAGGTCCAATGTCCAAAACCCTCTCAAGAAAGACCAAAGTAATAAGACTATATACGTTTCAATAATAAGACCAACATTAATAATATATAGTTCTTGTGAAGCATGGACCATGGACAACGACCAAAGTAAACTGAAAGAAGGCTGAAAACCTTTGAAAAGAAGATCTTTAGATTATTAATAATAATAATAATAATAATAATAATAATATAATTTATATTATATTGCAGCGTTTTTACTGTTTTTATAACGATATAATATGACGTGTATTTCTTATCAAATTTGCATCCGAATCATAATTATCCTGTAATTATTACAAGTAAATATTATACATATACTCTAATGATATACGAGTCGTTAAATATATTATTTAATATAATATTATCTTAAATTATACTCGCTCGGATTAAACTCGCGTATTAATAATACACCTATCGTCATTAGTTCGGAATTTTTCCTTTTTCTATGGAATTGTTTTATAAAATTTATCATAATAACAATAAGTGTTTTTTGTTTCGTACATACAAATAAAATATAACTCTATACTTCATAATAGCGTGTCTATTTAAGTTTCCCACGGGTAATGAATCTATATTGCTGCATTCATGTCTTTATACTTATAATATAATATAATATACCTATGTAATATAGTTTATTATTCTGTATTAAGTTAGTAGTAAGTCTAAAACACGATAATGCGATATTGCGATAGTACAATGCGACTATGCGAGTATACAATATTTTCGTTTATATTTTGCATTTAAATTAAAACACAAAATTTTATTAATAAAATTTAAACGTATAATAATTATTATTTTAAAAGAAATTGCGTAGAATTTTTTTTGTTTTTAATTGTATTTAAACTACTTATTATATACTGGGTTAAGAATTATTCTTATAGTTGTAGGTATATCATATATTATGTTTAAATACTTGGGATATATCTTTTTATATTAATTTTATAGATAAGAAATATAATTCAAATTGGATTATATAAAATAAATATAGCCATCGAAACTTTGAAAGTATATTTCTTTATTGATTGGCCTAACTTATGCGTTTTATTTTAACAATTGGATCATCATAGTATTCTTTAAAATTTAATGTTATGTACAAGTATAATTTAAGTGTCATCGTAATGAGCAGGAATTTATATCTTGGAAAGAGAATATAGAATTTATATTTTTATAAGTTTTTATAGGTATAATAAATTAATATTTATTTTATTCTCAAGTATACGTACGTACTATAGCGTAACCTACAATATACGAGTATAATATAAAAAAAAAAAAAGGATTTATCCCTTCATCCTCTCTGAAATTACGTCACTGAGTAGTATACTGATAAGATTTTTCAAATTACTTTTAATAATTGCGTACCCATATGACCATATACCGGGTGTTCCACGAGGTGCGTCTTTGTCAATAACTTTTGATTTGTTACATATATATATATATATATATACTTTTTAATCTGATTAAACAAACAACTATAACAACTAACCACAGTCACAAACAGTTTTCATTATTATAATTTTTTTTTTCTGATTACTTACAATCAAAATTAAATCTTTGTTTTCGTATTAATTAAATATTTCAGACAGCCAATCAATAGATTTTATTGTTTTAAAAAATGTACCTATTTAATAAGTATTATTAATTTTTGAAATTTAAATAAAATCACTATTTTATAATCAATTCATATTCCATGTTTCATTTCTGTGTTTAATATACATTATTGTTATCAATATGTTTGTTATACCTCTTTGGCGCCTTAAATATAATATATATACGTTCTAATTAATCAAAAACGATATCCCCCACAAAACGGTCAAAATGTAAAAAAAAAAAAAAAAACAATTACTCGTCTAAAGTATAAAAAATACAGTCTAACGATATATATTACTATACTCTATAAACGTCTAATACTATGTTATATTTTAAATAAATTCACGATTCACCGTATAGATCGTATAATATATTATATTGTCCTCGTAATATGAATATTGTTCGGGATGTATAATATATTTTATACAGTATAATATATGTGATGCCTAAACTCCAGTGATCGATTGTCGTCAAGTTCTCGGAGTCCATTACTCGTCGAACACACACACACACACACACACATATAATATACGCGAGCGCATACTTACCATCACGTATACCACGTATATACCGCGGTACATTTACCATCGTCGTACATTATACATTATATTATATACCGCTGTTATATATTATATGATATATACGCAATATATACTGGGCAATTGGAACGCGCGCGACCACATAGTGCCGACAACGACCGATGGGGTTGGTTGTTCGTGCACGCTTTATACATATATACATATTCCCCGCATTGCTCATTATAATAATATATTATATACACTTGTCACAATACACACACACACACGCACGCATATTGTATTATTATATTGCTCGTTTTACCGTTTTGTCGGCGTGTTCGTCTGTATAATATACACTAACCGATTACGCCAAAACGCGAGTTATATAATGTCGTACCGCGCGTGGCGTTAATCACGACGCGATTAGTCAACCCGCGAGAGTACATTACGCGTTGCGGTCAAAGAGAATATACATATATATATTATATATATAAAGGATTTTATAAATGCGTCCGTCGGAAGTTATATATTATAATCTTTTATACGGTCCATGACGACCGTCTGTTGTTGTTCCGCGTTGACAAATCGCCGTTCGCTTATTACGTAATATATTACACAGATATTATTATAACAACTATAAATCGCGATAACTTTAGTTAAATATAATACGTGACGCTAAATTTCTTACATCGTACATATTATACTAAGTATATGGATAAGTATAGCGTGTAAAGCTGATTTTTGATGTCAACGTGTTTAGATCCCTTGCAGACGTTTGTGTGACCGTGCATCGGTTAAAATTATGCGCGCGTTGTATAAATTTAAATCGGTAAATGTAAGTTGCGTCCCAATAAAAAAGGTATTTCTTAGGTACATTTATATAAGTTGCGACCCGGTATTTCTCAGGTAATACGTAAGTTGCGGCGCGTGTGCATATAAAAAAAAAACGTACATTATTGCATGGAAAAGAGAATAACATACGACACTACGCGGCAAATAAACAATTTTCATTGGTTAGTTCAAAAATACAAAGGTCTCGCGAAGCGAGGTTTTAGGTCACACGAAAGCACTACCTATCCGCACCAGTATCCGTTCAATGGGGTAGGTATTAGGTAGGTATGATGCTTTAGTCCCTTGGGGTGTAGCCCCATCCCCACGAAAAGTGTCGCAAAGCGGCGCTTGAGGAATTGAGCGAAGACGGCAGGCGTAACGAGCGTCCCTTTCACTTGAAAAAAACTGCAATTTTTTTTTTTTTTTTTTTTGTATCTTAAGTATACCAATTAAATAATTAAAATTGATTTATTATTTAGGAAAAATGCGCAAAAAAAATTTATCTGGGACGCAATTTACTTATACCCAAAAAGTACTCGGGCCGCAATTTACATACATCCAAAAAAAATCCGGGACGCAATTTACATCAAAAAGGTACTTTTGGACGCAACTTACAGTCACCCATTTAAATCACGTACCATCAAAAAATTATATCTACAAATTATTTTTAATAACTATTAAACATATTTTATTGTCAATATTTTACATAATAATAATTATTAATTAATTAATATAATTATTATAATTTAATAATAATAATAATAATACCGTCCAAACATTTCGAATAAAAGCCATAAATAAATAAAATAATTAAAATCGTTAAACGCGTCACTGAATTATACTGTAATCTTTAGTAGTAGTAATGCATAATAGTGTTGATCATCGTAACAATATAAGCGTATATACGACGAGATGGACGAATTTTTCTACCGTTCTTCTGACGTTTGAAAGCATTCACGACGCCAGAAACACTCTGTATAATACAATATAATACTTATAATATAATGTGACGTGTAATTAATATAGTAATTATCGAGCAAGTGCGTGTCTGGCGGTGTATATTGTATGTTGTTGTATACAGAGCGAACAGAATAATAATTTAAAAATATGACGTGTTAATGTCGCGTATCAAAAGGATATAATATTATAATATATTATTATAATATATTATTATATATGATGTTAAAGTCTTAAAGGTTCGAAATCGAATTGGAATTTAAAAATGAAACGTGTATAAACATTATTTTTAAATCCTAAATCTGCACCTATATTATACGTATAATTTATTATATTATTCGTTTTTATAATATAATATTATGTTATTCGTTTCGATTTTTATTATGACATTACGACCGTCCTGTATATACGCGTCACGGGAACTCGTATATTTAAATCTAAATATTACATACCTATATCGTACATGTCGTTTTAATGATATTATAATATAACTCTGACGTGAAAATCGTATATATACAGGAGGTATACTTGTGTGTGTGCGTGTGATCGCGTTCGTGTGTCCGACCCGTTTGAATTATTTCGAACGATTTTTGGGTCAGGGGGTAAGTGTACGAGTAATAATATGCATACACAACGTAATATACATATTATATTATTATATACGTATAATATTATGCGTATAGTTCGTAAGCTTCAGATATATAATACCTATACGTCGGACAGGCAGGGGTCGTCAAAATATCGGACGTTTAAACTGAGGTATACACACGTAAGCACGCTATATTATACAGGTATAATACAACATAGTATACGCATATTATACTCAACGGTCGCGTTTAATTATTCATTATCTACTCGATATACGAGTATATACCTACGTTATATATATATATTATATATATATGTATAAATAATATAATATTAATATCACGTGTGGTGCGGTATAATTATTACGACCGCGTGCTTTTGGGATTCGCGTGACTTGGAACCGTACCCCTGACGATGAGTCCTCGACGATGAGAAAGACGGGCGAAATGCGAGAGCTATATAGGCAGCAGAACACACAACGTACACGTTATTATTATTATTATTATTATTATTATTATTATTATTATTATTATTATTATTACTACGATGGAGGGTGAACGAGTTATTATTATATTATTATTATTATATTACACATACACACACGCGTATTATAACATAATATTATATGTATATATCTCGCCGTATAACTCGAAACGCAGACGGACTTGTTATGTAATATCATGTATAGAACGATACGCCAACGCCGCCGTCGGTCGTCGCGCGCGTATCGCCACTTTGAATTATTTCACCTCGGGGACTCGCGATAACGTCCGTGTAAATAAATATAGATATGTGTGTGTGTGTGTGTGTGTGGAAAATAATGGGTTTTATACGACCTCACGTCATTATGTTGATTTCAGTTATATATTTCCCCGGCCGTCATATTATATATAGAATATAATTTTATATTTTATATCGTATAAACGTAATATTACAAAAAAAAAAAAAATAAAATTTCCGACCGTGTGCCCGACACGTTTTGGTTTTATAATATCCTAATCATAATTATAATAATATCGTACGTATATAACCGTCGTGCTTCGATAAAATATTGAAATATTGAAATATTATATATGACGTATTATAAAATAAAAATGAGTGACGACGTATAAAATTGTATAGGTTCAAGGATTCGTGTTTAGGATTGGTATAGTGCAAAACAACGGTCCTAGTTCTGCAGAGGAGGATACGAAAAAAAGGATTGTGCGTGGTCGGATCAAGTGGAGGCGGAAACGTCTGCAGCAGGGACGCGATTTCAGTATACCTAAAAAATACTAATCTATGTATAAGCATATTTTGTTTTCTCTACATAATATATACGAAAAGTTTTTAAGGGTGCTAATTTGGTAACTGGGGGGTGTTAAGTCTCCCCTAATTGCGTCTATGGTCTGCAGGTATTTTGTGTATATACGAGACGTTGGTGATCGAAATTAATATGGAAGTGTACAAGAACTAGGGTGGTCGACCCCATATATATATAGTCGGAAGATACAAGATGAGGGATATAGAAGAAGATATTTTATACGTTTATATATCTACAGTTATTGTATAATATGTATATTGACGCAAAATGTGCTAGAGTCACGTTTTGCAGACGAGATTGAGTATTTTTTATCCAACCCATAATAATTATATCATTAGATAATACCTAATATGTTTTGTCGTTTAATATTAAAAATATACGTCCCATTGATGATGGATTGGTATCAGATTAGGTGTGACCAACTTATAATATATATTGTAAAATAGTAATTGGTAATAGCTACTAATGAATAATACGAATAGTCAATGGATGATTATATAATATATTATATAATGATGTTAGGAATTGCCAATAATTGGACATCGTGCACCATAACATTTTTGTTAGGGAACTTTTATAATAATTAGTATAAATTCAGTCTTATTTTTTAAAATAGATAGGTACACAAAGTATATTTTGTTGTTTTTTTTTATAAAATATTTTATTAATTTGTGTTTCGTGTAGGTATACCTATATTATAATACAATTTACTAAATTTAAATAATTTTTAATTAAAAAATAATAATTCTATTAAAAAACTGATAATAATAATTAAAGGAGAAGAAAAACAAAAAGTAAAATATAATATTATACGTTATAATATATGTATTTCATTTCCCTGTATATGTGTATAATATATCTCCTAAAAATGAACTCTATAATGCACTTTTTAATGGATTTGTCGATTCCTGCGTGAGTGTCCTCCATTAAGAGATTTCAATATATTATAATAATAATTATAACGAACTAATCTATTTGATATGCTAATGTGATCACATTAGGGGTAGCAAAACCTTCACTACCCCCATATGAATAAACCAAATAGCAGGATCGTTAGTGAAACGTGTAAACGTATATACCTACCTATATAATTTATTTAGAATATGAAATTATTCAAGTCAACTAATTGTCTTTGATTGAGATTAAAAATTATTGAGTTTTGGTGATTTTATTGTAAACTGTGTATAATTAAAAAAAAACCCTGATACTGCTGCAGTAGAAGGGATACAGGTGTAAACAGGATAGTGTTGAATTTTAATCAGTGGCGTATCTAGGCCAGGGGGGCCCTGGGGAATCCAAATCAGAAAAAAAGATGGGGGCCTCACGATTCTTATCAATTTATCATATTAACTATTATATGCACATAATTCAAAGTGACTTGGCAAACTAAGAGTGATTTTGTATTAAATTAAAATTATAAATTAAAATATGAATAATAAATAATAAAATAATATTGTACATAATACATTAATACCTATTTGTACGAGTAAAATAGGAATTCTTATGATATTATACTTGTTGAGAAAAAAAAAGATATCTTAAAATGAAATATAATATTATGTTATAGATAAATTATATGTTTTAATTACTTTTATTAAAATTTGAATGCAATAAAAAATCATCTAATATAATTATATTTTATTGTCAAATAAATACCTAATACGTTTGAACAAATAATAACTACTAAACAAATAAAAATAGATTATTTTATAACTCTACAAGCCCTTGCTCAAAACAAATATAAATAAATAATAATACAATGATAATGATAATATACACATAAAAATAATATAGAAATTAATCAAATAAGAACTTTATAGGTAGGTATAGAGTGATATTATAACAATAACTATAATAAGTAAGAAAAACAGAGACCAAAGACCAAGTGATATGATAACCTAGGAATAATTAAAGGTGGGGGGCTTCGTTAGGAATACGATAAAGAGGAGAGTTTAATAAATAATTCGAAGAAGAAAAGGAACATCATGAAAGTGGGACATAATCTATTCTATTATGGAAGGACTTTGAAATTTATTTGTGAAAGTATAGTGTAGGACAATCAATGGAATTATTTAATAATAATTTAAATAGAAATGATAATTTATATTATAAATATAAAATTATTATTGTTTACGACGCGTTGTAATGATAAGAAAAAAGATTATCATAATATTGAAAAATATAAGTAATATTATATTATAATCTA
The DNA here is from genome assembly GCA_021307375.1 of Tetraneura akinire. NCBI lineage: Eukaryota > Metazoa > Arthropoda > Insecta > Hemiptera > Aphididae > Tetraneura > Tetraneura akinire. Next base: position 572,206 of record JAIUCT010000015.1, read on the forward strand.
CTATCTATAGCTATAATTTCACTACTTCAAAAAATGTAAATTAATTTCATATACTTTTGAACAATCGAACGTTTTTTGTTATTTTTTTTTCAATTTTAAAACTATATACACATAAACGTAATATAGTTTATATAATAAATAGTAATAAAGTTTTCGTAAAATAAATAGCTATAACCATTTCTCAGGAAGAAAAGCTGAAACATCTGAAAACTCGTACATCACACGATTACAAATGCGATTTGAATGAATACATTCAAAGAACATGTATGTTAACAAGAATTGGACACATTCAGTTAGGTTCAAAGTTTTTCTTTTTTCTGTGCGTGTGTGTAACTTTAGAAAGTGAAAAGTTACTTCAAACAGAATTCGACTTATCTCATTCAAAGTTAATGCGTTCCTATTATCACGCATTTAAATAATATTCTAATATCAATAAAACTATATAAACATAATATAAGAACAATTTGAAGTTTATATTTTAATATCATCTTCGTAATATTATTGTAAAGTTCCAATAGTGATAAGATAAGATAATATATTCAACCGTCTTTATTGCATAAACAAATTAACAAAATATTATAATATGATACAAATTCCATATTTATAAATTACTAATATCTTACATTACCTATATACAGGTAATGTGGCAGTAAGCAATGCTGCGTATAACAACATAACAATGTAGTTATATTCGTTGAAAATTACGTGTATACGTACGAAAAAAAAAATGGTAATTTTCAATATCATAATATTATAAATTATATAATACGATTAATTATAGGTATATAAAATAGTAATAATTAGAAAAAAATTTATATTATAAATAATTGAATAATTATTAGCATACAAGTATATATAATATAGTATAATAATTTAATTATATACACCGTGCGCTGTCGTTTCGGTCATGCGAATAATACAACGAATATAATATTATTTAAACCGACAGAAAGGGGTTAAACACATTTTATTAATACGGAAATTATTCGTATACAATATAACGACTGAGATTATGATGTTTACTCTCATCGACCTCTCAATTATTAATTATTATTTTTTTTTTTATTATTATATTCCGATACAGTAAATAATTTATTAGTTCGTATAATTATAGTATTTTTTTTTTTTTTTTTTTTTTTTATTGACGATTCAAATTTAACATACGCACACGAAATTGCGTATTTATTTTATAATATAATACATACGACTATACGAGTCACTGTTACGGTTATAAGTTATATTATATGGAGAAAATAGAAATTCGACAAAACACACACACACATATAGATACGTTAACAACAATATAACAATCCCCTAGGGCCAAAGCGGAACGAAAGTGAAAAAAAAAAAAAAGTATTTCATCGAGGTGTAGTTTTTATGTATTCTGTCTTTCGGCTTGGACCCTTCTTTTTATAGCTCTTTTATTCACGTCTCGCCCCTCTGCAGCATCGTGGCAGAAAACAAACTATTTGTTAATTATTTGTAACTCGTATATAATTTACATTATGTACGCACGTTGTTGTACGCAATATTAACGATAGGCGTGTTAGAGACGCGATTCGTTACAATATAATATTTTATTTTGATCTTTTTTTTTTTTTTCAAACTTCATACTCAGAAATCGCGTAAATTCTCGTTAACATCGAACTATAAGACAAATAATATTATATCCCATAATTTCTATAAAAATAATATACATTTTTGTTAAAATACCGATGAGGATATTTCACTATATATTATATTATAAAATTATAGTTTATTCGTTTGTATTTATATACAGATTCGAGATTTTCGAAATGATAAATATTGATTAATATTATTCTAAACGACATATTATATAATTTTTTTATGCCCTGTGCTGATATAATATAATGCATTTCAAAGGAAAAGTGTCAAATATTTATATTCCTCGAGAAAATCTGATTAATAAATATATAATCAACCGCAGTTATTTTTTGTCGAATTTGAAATATTGTTATATGCAACATATAATACGTCTTTATTATATATATTTTTTTTTATTTAAATAAGCCGCGGCAACAAAGGCCATTGGCAATTACAGATTATAATATATACATATTCAAAGTTTACAAATATAATAATAACAATATATACATTAATAGTTTACAATTTTACAATTAGTTGTGTCTTAGTTAGAAATGTGAATAAGTTTTCTATAGAGATGAAATTTGGCCCCAGAGCTTCTGCAAGGTTGTATGATATATTGAATAATAGTCTATCTTCTTCATATATTCTACAGTTAGAGGGATACCGCAAATTGAACAAAAAGGTTGCTCATCTTTTGCCATTAGGTACCCATGAGTGAGCCTTGTATGTCCAATCCTCAGTCTGATTAGTACAGTTTGGTATTTTCGTGTAGGAGGTTGAGGCCACGGAATAACAGAGGTTTTGATTTTGTTTAGCTTCGTTGTTTGGTTTCTCCAGTGAATTTGCCAATAAATAATTTAATTTTATCATTTTTCTTAAGTCTTGGAAAGGAATCGATGATATTAGATCAGAGGAATTTGATGTTGCTGCTAATTTGGCTAAGGTGTCTGCTTTCTCATTGCCATCTATTGATGAGTGACCAGGTATCCAAATGAAAGTTACTGTATTTTTTTTTCTTTATTATATTATATAGGGTTTTTTTTATTAATTCCGCAGAAACCTCGAAAGAGATATTATTTTACGAACGAACGTTTTGTTGGACATTTATATTGCGATTTTGCGAAACATACGAGTTTCTTATTGTCTTATTTTGACCTGAAAAAAAAATCGTATATATCATTAATCGTATACATAATAAAAATATATGATCAAAATACACGGTTCAAAAACATGATGGTTGGATATCGTCAATGTTGCCGCTACCGCCGAAACTCGTAAGACGACAACGACCGGACGACGCGTGATCCGCAACTGATGATACCGACACTATTCGCACGATTTGACATAGAACGACACCGAATCGGCGAACCCAGGTTAAGTCGGGCAAATATTTACTGACGATTTTCGGAAGGGTGGTTTAAACCCTTAATCCCTCTCCCGGATACGGCACTGAAGTATAATAATACAATTTCAGTATAGCGTGGTACACCGTATTTCGCTCTTTTTTTTTTTTTTTTTTTTATTCTTCCTCGTTATATATACAGAAATAATAATAAATTGTATACGTATCGAGAGGTATATTATATAAATGTAATGTATTTCACTGTAATTGATATATTCGGTCGTTGAAAGTAAATTATAAAAAATAAAATTACGCGTCAAATGAATATACGACTGTAATACACGCGTAATACGATCGTTCGGCGGTAAAATAATTTAAACTGGAATTAAACGCGTGACGACTGTCAAAATAATAATAATAATGTAATAAATTTACATATAATTTTATTTATATTGTAATAATATAATAAAGGTGTCGATAAAAATACGCTTTCGGTCGTTCGCTTATGCAATGATAATACTAATACGTGTAGTTACGCAAATCGTCAATACGTTTTTTACAAGGCGCAACAACAATAAATTTCGCCGCCCTGTATATATTTTGTGACTTCGACGAGGGTAGTAAATTAAGATTAACATAAATTTATCCACAAAAATTTAATCGACTATGATAATATTATAATATTATGTAATATACTCTTCGTTTTACGTGGTTTCCATTTTGTATTCATCTCGGTAACATAATATACTTTTTATAATATTATATACGACGAGACGCCGGATCCAATGTTATATAGGTAATAATATATTTATACTTATACTCGCAGTTTCATGCACACATCGACGATATCATAAATTATAAAACGTTTGGAATATTCCATTCGTTAATAACAAATTAATAACTATTATAGAATATACGATATAATAATTATACGGTTAGGTTAACAGTTCGATATGATTACCGAGGACTGAAAAATATTTCAGACGAATCAGTCCGAGACGACAGTTAAATTTGGTGTTTTTATTGGTTATTTTTTGTTTTTCAGTCAGAACCGGACTGAGAAAAATGTCGTATATGTAATACGTAAAATTTCGGATCGCTTTGAAAATGACGATATTAAACGTATATACGTCCGGTTTTTTAAACAAATCAAAATTATTAAAATAGCATTATATATATTTTTGAAACGATAATGGTACCATTTTTATATTATAATATTAGACGACCGCGGATTACGCATGCAAGATGCAATTGTATATTTGAATATGAAAATGCATATTTATAATCGCCATATTTCATGGGTTTGGTGATGTAAACGACGTATATAATACCGTTTTATATCGACTGGAATTATCGAAAATCATTTTTTCATTGATTTTTCCATTCAGTTTCGTTTACGTCCTCCATAATAAACGTGTTAAAATATTAATTTATATTTCAAATTAGTTTTCTTCTAACTGTGTAAAATACGAGTATATAATACGTACGTGCATTTTTTATACCAAATATTTATTTATTGAAACGTCGCCTGCTTTTCAAAATGCACGTTTTTTAATTTACATTTTTTGATATGATTATACAAATATAAATCTTATTATAATAATTATTAAATTTTATTATTTTTATTGCATATTATTTTGACATTTTCTATTCATATTTCAGGCTTCTATGTTGTATATTTGCGTGCATAAAATGAAAATTTTTTACTAGTTTACTACATATTATCCGCTGTTTAATTGTATTATAATAATAATAGTTTCACTCTCGCCGTTTCCAAACAAATCGGTTTTCCGCACAAAGCGCAGATTTATACAATATTACAATATAATATCATCTGACGTGTATATTATCATCTGCGGAAAATATTAAAAACGTTAAGGCCATTTTTTTTCTTCGTATATATTATAGTCTTATAGATATAATATTATTGCCGGGTTGCTTGAAAATTTACAGAACCGATAACAATAGGAAACCGTTATGTAAAACTAAAAACTGTTCTGTAAAATTAATAAATTTGAACAAATAAAAAGTTATCGATTCGATAACTTCTAGGTCAGATTTTTGTTCTGTTAAATTTACAGCACAGTTTAATAATTTCTTTATCATTAATTTAAATGTTGTTATCACAACAGGCACCTTTTTTTTGCAATTTTTTTTTTTTTTTTATCTTATGTAGTTTTATATAAAAAGAATAGTGGTTCAATCAGAATTTTACGCAATCGATTATTTTCGAAGTTATGGCAATTTGAAATTTCATAATTTACGAGTATATATAATAATATATAATAGTATAATATAAAGTAGAAACACAATAAATTAAATTTTGAAATCAGAATTCGCAATAAACAAAAACAATTGGTAAATGGTAGGTATTTTAATTCATAAAGTATAATGAGTTTAAATTTAAAATTTATAATAAAATACATTCTTATCTTAAAAATGTATTATCATATTTTGTATACAACCACATACCAGTTAAAAGGTTAAAACATTATTTGGTACAATTTACAATATTTTCATGAAACTCAATCTGTTATTTAACTCACAATTATACAGAATGGATAAATTATCGATTCAATACTTTACAGAACTGTTTTCATGCAACCGGGCATATACGTATATTTATGTACTTATTTTTTTTTTTACAGTTCACCGCCGGCGAATAATTTTTTATACCCGCGTGTTTATGTATAACGCGCTGATTTACGAGCTCGAAATATGCGGACGTGTCGCGCGATAATAAAATAATGATCAACTTTTCTTTTCGTTTTTTGTTTTAACGCGACATAATTATTGCCGTACGCGAGTTTTCGGAGGTAATATGTATATAATATATATATATTATGTATATAAAGATATACACGTGTTATATATATATATATATATATATATATATATATATAGGGATGGACGGATAGGGTGGACGGTAAGGGTGGACGGTTTAACACGTAAAACCACCCTGCTCCATCCCTTACATGAGCCACGAGCGTATATATTATATGGTCGTAAATTCGTAAGGATTGCAATATTTCAGTCCCGTTTTACCGAGTGTTTTTCGCGTTATAAACCGTTTCCATACCGCGTTATAGGTATATACCACGCGTGAATGTATAAATTTCAACGTAGATGTGCGTATATGTAATATAATATATACGTTTATATATATTATATATAATAATACGTTTCAACACCGCGACTCAACACAAAACCTACCAAATGGAAATATATATACATACACAATATATATATATATTATCACCTTTATAATATTATATAATATAATATGTGTGTGTATATACATAAGTTAAAAATATAATGAAACGGGCGTGGCCAGACGAAACCAGCCAACAGTGTTGAAGTCATTATTCACCGCACATTCATCCCTTTATAACACTGCCTACCCTATCGTCCCTTGCCCTTTGGATGAATTTAAATGCGCGACCCCGTGCTTCTTCACCCCGACCGAAAACCGACGACCGCCACCAGCCCTCCGAGCGTTTATATACACCCTTTCAGACGATCCAATTTCTTATACGATGAGCCGCCGCCACTCGCCTGTATACGCTGTATATATACTGTACCTACTCTATAATATAATGTACCGCCGCCGAACAATCCCACACCCGAGTGTTGCCACTCGCCCTCAGCCCTCCGCCCATCGCACGACACCAACAGCCCTTCTGCACTCTTCGCGCCGTCACGCGAAAGATATTCGCGCGCGCACCCCTTCGGTCCCGGACCAAATCTGTATGCGGCTCGAGCGTCCAAAAAACGACTGGCGAAATTCAGTTATATCGACGTCAGTTGTATGTGTATGTACATATTTATATATAGGTATGTACATATTTACGTATACTTACATTTTAAAATTATGCTACCGCAGCTTCCGTCGTCGACTCGATACGATATATATAGTAACGTTATACACTTCTACCCGTCCGCACGGTCATATATAATATTATATCCTTTTTTTCCCCTCCCAGAATATATTAGATATATTTTTTTATTATTATTATGTAGCGAAACGATAAAACTCTTATTCATAATATAACCGACGACGTCGACATAACTCGTGCCTGTTATATTTTATATAGGTACATTTTTGACGAATTATTATAAAATATATTATAATATGAGTGTTAATATATATATATATATTGAATCCTACGGGGAGACATGAGGGACGCGACTCTTTGTCGAGGGACCAAGTAGAAATATACATGTCTATAATATGTCATCAATATACTATATTTATATAAAAAAAATATTTCTGCAAAAACGTTTTTTTTAAATAATATATAAATTATTTTTTTATTTTTTTTTTTGCACTTAGGTTATACTTTAATTTAAATACGTTATGATTTTACGTATATCGAATAATAAAATTTCATATAAATAAACTAAAAAAAAAAAATTTTTACTAAAATATAAATATAATGCGGCCCTCCCTGTCAAAATTTTTGATATCTGACGCTGATAATATATCTTATTATATTTATATAGGTATATATAAAGGCCATTTATTTTATACAAAAAAGTAAAAACGAATTAAAAATTTGATATATATTTTTAAGTTTTAATCCTATACCTACATAATATGTGTGTTATTTTTTAATAAATTAAATAAAACAAAAAATATAATATGTTTATTTGTTGTATGTTGTTTGATATTATGATGATAATATAATATACGATATCATGGTAAAGTGTAATTTTATAAAAAATAATTTAATAATTGGCTGTATGCAAATTAAATTCATTATTTCGAAGCAAATAATTTCAGTCGAAAATATTTTTAAAAAATATATAATATAATATTATAATAATAATATGGAAATTCGTATTATAATCGTCACGATGTTACATTATTGTGATATCGCAACATCGTGCGTTGGCAAAGTAAAGAAAACAGATATTTTGACTAGTGAAATAAACATAATAATATCGTGATGTTCGTATATAAATTACACATATATTAGGTATAATATAATTTAATAATATGAATAATTAATAGGTATACGACTTTTTTTCTTACGACTATAAATTTAAATAAATATTTTGTTAGTCTCACATAGAATAATATTATAACATGCGATGGTGTACAAATATATACAAATAAAATTATATAAATGGAGCATATACTGTAGTGTGTTGATTCACTAATAATCAACATATTAATATTAACAATTTTGTACTAAATAGATGAGATTAAGTTAGGTTTATTGTAATAATATAACAATGTGAGATGTGACGATATAGTGTATTTACGTATTCGTGTTAGAATTGTGGTAATTTTCAGATAGTAAAAAGATTGTATTATAAAATATGTTGATTAAACATTTATTAAGATACTTTAGATAAATTGATAAAAAAGCAATTATTTCAAAATATTTTCTTATATATAGTATTGTACTAGTATATACTCGTATATCGATGAAATTAAGAAATCGACCCTTTAAAATTTTCATAAAAAATCAAACACTTTTTATTGGCCATTTTCAAATTTGAAATTTCACACATAATTTGAAAAATACAATTTTTTATTATGTTAAGTAACGAATTTTTTTTTTTAAAAAAAGTAATATTAAAAAAAAGATAATATAATCTATAATATAATTAATAATTTGAATAAAACACGGCGTTTGAAAATTTTAATTATTCGCGAAAATATAACCATCAATACATTTGAATCACTCTGTACATATTATATCGTATTTATACAGGTATATATTTACAAAATAAATGAAAATTCTAGATATTATAATATCGGTTATATGCGCAATATATAATGTGATGGGTATATTATTATAAGCTTTTATTTTAATATATATTTATATAGTCTCTATTTATATACTGCAATATTTTATATAGGTACCATTAAAAGCTATACGTATATAATAAATGTACACAAAATAAATTTAAATTCATATAATACTGTGTCCAATATTTATATCGATCAACCATAAAATAGAATAATATATTATATTATTATAAGCCATTATACGGCCATCCAGAACATTTTTTGCGGGAGGATCCTTTGTAAAAAATTGTTTGTAATTATTCATAAATTGTTTTAATTTAAATACCGTAGAATTATTATAAGACATATTATATAATAATATATGATAATAATTTGAGTCTGTGTTTTGCACTTATGATGGTAACTTATTTGTTATCGAAATACGTATTTGCTTAAAATAAAAGTAAATTTTTGTGGATTTGGGTTTTTATTTATTTAAATAATATAATTATATTGTAATTAATATTTTTTGTAATATACCTATATATAGGTGAAATTATATTACAGATTATACTGTATTATTTATATTAATTATTAAAACTATTATTAAATACTTTAAATTTAAAAAAATAAATATAAAAAATTTACAAATTTACCATACAAAATCTTATTATTTCTTCCAATCGACTTTGCAAATTCATTTATGACAAATGAAGCAGTTTAAGTCCATTTAAACGTTTTTCGAACATTCTAGATCGCATACACATAAATATTTGATGATATATCTGATGTTTCTTCTAGAGTATTTCGTTCCTGTAATTTTGGCTAACACGCTTTACATAATTATTTTCCAGTAATAGAAATGAATATACGAGTATATAATAAATTATTTTGTTTAGTTTTACTACTATAAGTTATAAGTATATAAGTCAGACGTAAGTCTATTGCTTCAGACGTTTTAATTTGATTTTCCAATTCAGTATCACCTGACAATAATTAAAATTTTAAAAGTTCCATAAAATCTCCACCCATCGATGGTGACAAAATAATAAGCCAAAAATATCTATCTAAATGATATATTGTTTTAAAAATCGTTTACCTATAGTAGTCCGTTTTATTAGTACGACTCGAAAAGGAAAATATTATAACTTCTAATGATTTTCAATAAGCGATATTGTTTTTTGGTAAAATCGTGAACAGTAATTTTTGAATTAATCTAAAATTTATAAAACATTTTTTGTTATTACGGACCTTCGTCGTTATATACTTGATGTAGGTATATATTATACTGTCCGAGTAGTATTTGAGCATGACGACGGGTCTATTATAGTAGCCGCAGTGGCGGCTCGTGGGTCATAAAACTGATGAGGCAAAAACAAAATTTTTGTTATCAATATTATGAACTGTTATCATTTTTTTAGAGATACAACCCTTTAATCTATTCTGTGATATAACTACTATATATATATATATTATATAGTATATACTATATACTAAAGACATAATCACATCATTATAAGGAAACATTATTTTATTTTATTAATAATAATATATTTAATATTATAAATTTACAATTTTAATATATTTATGAAAATTGAAAATAATAAACATAACTGGAAAAAAATAAGTTTTGAAGATAAATTATTAATGATAATATTATGTAGTAGAATACTAGGATGACAATGTTAACACAGATTAGATTAACCTTGTTAACTTGTTTTAATCTATTGATAACGATGGTTAGTATTGTATTTATGGGTAAAAACAATGCGTATAAAAGATAGTTTTGTCGCTTAATGTGATATTTTGACGTTTGGAGATATAAACTATAGAAAATACTGTTGATATACCCAATGAGGCAGATTATAATCTGCCTCATTCTATCGTTATTTATCCGGTCGACCCTCACCATTCAAATTTACTTTTCAATGGGCTATCTGAGGCAAGAAATTATTTGCCTCTCGGGTAATCTCGGCTTTTGTCGTTAGCATTGTCGGAACAACCGATTTTGTCACCGGAAAAAGTGGGAATTGTCTGATGGCGGGTGCGATATCTCGTTGCCCCGTGCGGCCGTGCATTAACAGTTTAACACTACTATAAGCTTATCGACAGACATATTATTTATATTATAAATATATGAGCATATCAGAGTAGTAATTTCATATCTACATTATCATTTATATTATCTATATACTGATAAAAACAATTCATATTTATTATTATAAATTTTTGATTTGAGAAAATTCTTGAAATTATATGTATTTATATATACTTAAAAATTGGAAATACTATTAAGAATGAGAGGTGAGGCTCTGCCTCAGTTGCCTCATCCGGCGAGCCGCCACTGAGTAGCCGGTTTTTCTATTATATACAGTCTAATCTCGATTAACATTTTCAATTAAACATTTGTTTTTATTAATAAAGTTAAGCGTAAATTCGGCACTATACATTATTTAAATAAAAAAATTATTACAATATAGAATCTCCAACAGTATTATTATAAAACGCGTGGCACGTGTTATGTGCGCGTGTAAAAACTTTAATTATTGAACACTGAATATACAGATCATTATTATTATAATATTATCGTGTAAAATTAATGTTTCAAAGTTATAGGTTAGGTACAAAGAACAATATATATAATTATTGAAGATAAGAATAATATTATAATTTTCAATTTCACTAGTCCGAAAAACACGAACGAAATATCGTATAGGTATAACGGTAAATATTAAAATTAAATACGTTTTTTTGGGGGAGGGGAATTTAATAATCTGCGGGGGCGATCATCCTTTGCCTCCTCCTTGAATCAACGCCTGGCTACGGGCGGCGGTAAATCAATATTAGAATAATTTAGGATAGTGTGTATAATAAACATATAAATGGTACCTATATACGTTTAAGTATATAAAATTAAATTATATTTCATATATTCGAAATTCGTATCGTTTTAAATGGATTTTAATCGTTATTTAATCATATTAATATATTATGATAACGATAAAAATTTAGTTATAATAGGTACATTATTATACATACGCACAGGTATAATAATTGCTGGTATCTATCATGTATAGGCGCACATTAGGTGTGAATTTTGGGGTGCTAGAATTTTTTTTTATTAGATCCATGGAGACGAAATTCTTACGTCTCTAATTATTTATAATAAAAATAAACTATATTGAACTAATAATATAGACATAATGGCCCGTTAAAAGTCAGCTTCGGGAATGTACTTAAACTTTTGTGTAACCGATTCTATATTGAATCGTTTCAATGGTAACAAAATGGTACCCATTGAGTTTCATTTTCAACTTTGGGAACAGGAAACAGTCTGGAGGACTTAAATCTGGTGAATACGGTGGGTGGTTGAGTACTATGGTATATTATAGGTACACGATTTTGAAAATTGACTTATTCAATATAATATGGACGGTACAAAATTCCATCACGAAGCTTATTTTTTTTTTATTATTAACGAAATTCGACGAATTAACGAATATTAATTTGCTTTATTTAAATCGAATTTTTTTTTAAAAAAAAAATGTATTTATTTAATTAAATATATAGAAAATATCCGTACTTTATAAATATAATATATTGAAATTTATAAATATAACGAATTGAGTTTTATTTCTATATATTTTCGTTCCGTATATTAATTGCGATTACACGACGCGCTGCTATTTCGTTCCAATCGAATTTATACGCGATTTGCATTTCTCTCGCTGTACGCAATAATAATAATAATAATAATAATAATAATAATAATAATAATAATAA
>JAIUCT010000015.1:584688-598432 GCA_021307375.1 Tetraneura akinire
TAATAATAATAATAATAATAATAATAATAATAATAATAATAATAATATATTCAACGCGCTCGGACGTCTAATGACTGAGAGAGTATACGTGAACGGAAATGCAAATGCGAAATTTTGATTTGGAATGAAGTAGTATTTTACCCTTCACTTAATTCCGTTCTTCCGAATAACGTGCTAAATTATTTACCCTCGGCAAATCTGTTAACGTTGCGGATCCGTATAATAAAAAAGAATTACCCGCCCGTCTTGCGAGCATTCGCAACATCGCGAAGCGCCGCGTCCGGATTTCTTAACAGCCGCGACTTCATTTAATATAAAATAGAATATAAAACTCAGCAGCGATGATATTTGATTTTTTCGCTTTATACTATCACAATAATAATAATAATAATAATAATAATAATAATAATAATAATAATAATAATAATAATAATAATAATAATAATAATAATATAATATATAAGAAATTAATTTATTTACGCGTAATTATTAATAATAAATTTAATTATTTAATAATTATTTGTATAATAATTTTCGGAAAATTCATATACGTATTAATTAAATAATCAGCTGTTAAGGGGAACGGAAGCGGCTATTTAATAAGGGGTTACATTTTGCAATTTAAACACACGGTTTGAATTAAATAGTATACAGAATAGATGTAGCGATATCTTAATAATATTCGTAAAAATATCATTCATTTGAAATCTTTTCGTAAATTTCTCTTTTCAAGATAACTGTTTGATCGATTTTAATAATTCTTTTTTTTTTATTAGAAAAATGAGAAAATTCTCCAGGGTGGCTATAGTAGCTCGATTTTCATTTTTTTTGTGTATTTAATTTAAAATAATTAAATTGCAAAATGTTATTTTTTTTAAAAAAATTTAACATCAAAATATTAATGCGAGTGTTTAAAATTCAAAAATTTAGTAACTAGCCAGTAGCCATCTTAGAGAATTCCTCTATCTAACAAAAAAAAAAAAAAAAAAATTAAATTTCCGTCCAGTATAGACCGCGTAAATAGTAATCGCGTTTTATTGTTATTAACATAGGAAGAAAAATCGTTCCCGTTCCCCTTAATAATATCGATAATTTTTCGGATTATGATATAGTTTGCACGGAAATTAAAATTCTGTATCGTCATAGTTTATTTAATTTTACAAACGAAAATTATGTTCTTTTTCGATTTTTTGTATATCAACAACAGCCTATCATCTAGAATAAAATATAATATTATATAGCGATTGAAAACGCGTATACGTTCACACAGCGTATTCAAACCGCATGAGATTTTTTTTTTCGCGTAATATGAATATTTTAAAGAGTTTTCTATAAATACACATAAAAAAAAAATATTTAAAAATTATTAACTCGCATCTAATTTAATAATTTAATAATTTAATAATTAGTACGATTCGAAAAAAAAATAGTATTATAAGTGCTCATAAATCAAGCAGTCTGTATACAAGTATAATATTATGATATGATGTATTACATAAAAAGTATTTATAAATGGTTTTATCAATTCTTATCGGGGTCTTATTTTTTTTTTATTTTTGCTCGATTTTACAAAATTTATCGTCGTCAATTTTATCATGTGTGTATGTATAATTCGATTTATTCGCGTATACTCGTATATATAATAACGTGCACAAATGATTTAATGTAAAATAATTATATAGTTGCAGCCTTCGTCCCCGCACAGGGCCGCAGCGCAATATAACGATTTGGCTCCTGCGTATACATTATATATTATTAGTGTCAAGGACTGTGTATAATATATATATACACAACAGCCGCATGGTCTGTTTAGTGTATCTTCGGCCAGCTGCGGCCACGTGCTAAGTCAGATAAACGACGCGCGACGTCGTGTTCTCGTAATATATAATAATATTATATATAGGTACACAAAATTGTGTTTATGACCTTATATCTTCATATATAATAATAGCTTTACTAATAATAATAACTTTTTAAATCCGATTTTCGACCATATTAGTACCTATATACAGAGTGTTTAGAATATATTGCCATGTATAGAAACGGGGGGAGAATATATATAACATATATATGATGGTTTCAACGTCATTATTTAATTGTTTTAAACAAGTAAAATTTAAACATCATTTACAATTTTTGTTCGTCTTGCAATATATAAATCATACTTATTATAATAATTATTATTATTATTATTATTATTATGTTCACCGATTATATATATATATTACATAAACATAAACATAATTATAATTTATACCGCCCTACATTTCATTATGCATAATATTATCAATTTATCATAATATTATAATATTTATAATATAAATATATAGGAAATACGAATATAATCTATGATACATACGAGTATAATTATGTTATATTATAAATTACAATATATTTACCGTCGTTACCGCGGTATATTATATTATACCTCGATTTTTGCACGTCGTATAGGTATACATTATATTATACGATAATATAATAATATATAAAAGGTAAAACTATATATATATATGTATACATCGTATAAAACAGCGATGCACGCGTGTCATATACCAGTGCGCAGCGTTTTATCGATTTAATTCGCGAAAAAGACTCGGCGGTGTATAATATAATCGCGCGCGGTATAATATGCAGTCTGGAAAGAAAAAAAAAAAAAAACTAGAAAATATAACTGAAAATAACCGAAATGACTTCTGACAGTACGTACATGTGTATAAATCGATGCGCGGTGCACCGATAGAATATAAATATGTTATATACCTATACGTGTACAATACATGATAATAATATAACCTGTGTTGCACCCAAGCGGTGACGGAGTAAGCGGTAAACGCGCACGCGCTTTAAACTGTTTCGACCACAGAGATTTGCAAGGCGGGCGACAACACGCGCGTTATATATTAGTTTTATATATACGTTTATTTTTTACTTTTTTTTTTCCTCTCCAAACAGATGGTAAAAGCGAACGGATGGAAAAACGCTAGCTAAACACACATAACCGCGGTATATATAAAAGTATACGGACGAGGGGGTAGGATAGGGGGGAACGAAGAAAATATGGAACCGCGAGCGGAGCGAGGGAGCGATGATAAACCGGCGTTCGAGCGGTGGCGGAGTGTGTGTGTGTGTGTGTGTGTAAGCACAAAAAAAAAAAACCGCCGGCGCGTTCGCCTATTGCGGTTAGTCAAAAGCCGTTTTGTGGGAGGAGTGTGTCCGGGGCGGCCGCGGGCGCCACCGCCCATCGACGTGCCCGTCCGTCGCACCGACCGACGTCGACGTCGTCGTCGCGCGACATTACCGTTCCGACCGGATTTACGTGAGTACGCGAGACCGCGAGCGCGTAAAGAAAATATTGAATATACAGTAACTGATGTTCGATTAGAAACGCGGAAATTATAGAAAAAAAAAAAAAATTCGTTTTTCATATTTTACATATTATTGTAATATTTATTTTCTGTTCCGCGTAATTATACATTAAATATTTAAATATCATATCGCTGCTCGTCGTTTCGATCGTCGGTCGAACGCGCACGCGATGGAGATCACGGTGTCCGCACCGATCGACTTCAGCCTGTCGGTCAAGAGGACGCCGTCGTCGGCCGTCATTAGAACGTGTTCGTCTTCTTCGTCCTCTTCGTCGTCGTCCTCGTCGGCTGCAGCCGTAGCCGCGGCCGCGGCCGCCGGACGCAACGCGCATCAGGCCGGCCCCGTCTGCAACGACACCGGTTCGCCGGCCGCTTCGCCGTCCGCGGGCCTGTTCAAGATCGTACAACACGACCATCATCGTCACCACCACCCGGCCACGACCGCGGCCGCTATAAGCGCCGTCAACGGACGCCACCGCGACGGCGTAGCCGGCGGCAACAGCGCGTTTCGCCTGGTCACTCCGAAAGCTAAACACAACGGTAAGTAGTAATATTTGTATATAATGTCATATTATGTATATTATTACTTGTTCCACCAGTAGCGTGCCCAGAAATTTTAAATGGGGGGGAGGGATGTTGTAAAAAAAATGTCATGCTGCTCCTATAACTTGTTTCATTGTCAAAATGTCTTGGTATAATTTTTGAAAAAATAGCTAATAATTACTATTACATGTGTACAATATATAGATAATTATATAATATTAAAATACATAATACAAAATAATATTTAATAGTAATAAATATATAATCAAACTTGTAGATAGTAAAATCAAATATTTTTAAAACTAATGTCAAATAATAATTAGATGAAAGAATTGCGCGAGCGAAAGTTCGTAGAAATGTTAATATTACGACTTATATCAATTAGTGAAAATTGTAGGTATAGGCATACTTTATTTTTCCCCGAAAAAATAAAGGGTATAGGATATACATTATATTTAAATTTGATGATAAGATACCTTTTGGAACTTGCACATTCTTGGAAGTTATTATAGATGAAGTTTAGATATGATTTATTTATTTTATGTTAGTATACATAAATTTTATAATGATAAACTATGTCAATACTATATATAATATAATAAATTTGATTTAATTACTATATTATATTAGTGCAAGTGTTTATTTACTTTATGGCTGTTGTGAATTATTTAAACAATACAATATAAATTCGTATTATAGGATAGTTCAAATTTCCAGAAATTCCTGGGAATTACAAAAACATTAATATTAGCGTTATCAATAACGTATTATAATAGATCACAAATTTTTTGTTTCGATAACTAAAAAATACGTCTTGTAAAAGTTAAAAATTGTAAAATTTCTTATTATCACTCAATTGTAAATTTATCCTAATTAACTGTCATATTATCGAGAGTGGAGGCTGATCCCATGGGGGGGACCCTATCCTCCCCCCTCGGCACGCGCCTGTTTTCCACTACTATAATATATAATAATATAATTGGACAAATTATCCAAAATTTGTCTCGAGGGAAATTTCAAACTTTAACATAACATAAAAATCGCGTAAAATAATAATAAATATATTATCGTGATAGAGATTAAATTATAATAAGATAATATTAAATTGACAGGATATATTATACATATTATAATATATATACTGTGTTTCAGTATAAATATAAACAATGCTACCTAATATTAAAAAGAGCTAATTAATACTGTTGTGGTAATGATACAGCAGGTGTGAAGAGGATATTAGTGTTGAATTTTGATTACAATTTGAATAAATCATTCTATTCGGAAAAACGATTTTGAGCGAAGTTCATCAGATAATATTGTATATAATATATATGTATTGATTAAAATTTTTACATTATTCTGTATCTCTACGTTCAATATAAATTCCCATACAACACTTTAATGAGTTAGGTACCTATAAATACCCAAATCAATCAGTTTTCGAATGTAATGATTTATCATTATATTTATATTTTACACCTGTATCATCCCTTCCACTGACGTATCAGCTCTTCTTTTTAAATAAATAAATAAATAAAGATATTATTTTTCAAAATTATTGTGAATACTATGTTAAGTAGGTAATATGTACTTGAGCTTCAATGGAATTTTCAAAATTTTTCAAATTTTTTTGTCAATATTTGTTTTAACATTATTGTAAAATGTTTAAAAATAATAATAAGAAGAATCCATCATATACCTATAAATACTATAAATATCGATTTTACTAAAATTTCAACTTTAAACACCAATTAAAAAAAAATTGATACTTGAGATTTTTCTAATATATTTGTAACATGTCAAGTAATATGTGAGTATACTTCAGTAAAATTTTTAGATCATAAAACCCAAAATTACCAATTTCAAACATCAAACATATATTATATAGATAAATACGATAAATTTAGGAAATATTCAAAGTTCTTATTTTGTAAAAAAATTAACGTAATGTTTCAAAAATTGTATATATTATATTAAAACGTAATAATATAATATATAATACCTACTTGAATAACCAATAAAATTTTCAAATCTCTAAGTTTAAAATTGTTTGAGTTAATGAGTTATCGTGTAATATTGAAATCGATTTCGTCAAAATTTCACTTTTCGTGAAAAATGCCATATATTCATCATTTCTTGATGGTTTTTCTTACTCCATCATAAGCCCAACTTTGAGAAATTCGAAAAATGACCTAAAGTACCTACCTACCAACTACATGCACTTTCTAAAAAATTCGAAAAATCGGAACATTTTTACGGGTCGAAAATGTGTCTAAATACCTAAGAAAAATAAACACATATCATTGTAAAACCAATAATAATATTATACTTTTTTTCGCTTCGCTCAAAATCACAAAATAACAGTTATTTTAACAATACATACTCGTATAATGCGTGATAATATTATTATAATCAAATTGTAATTACTGTAATAGTGTAATATTCTATCGTTTATATTATAATTAATGTAATGTGGAACATATTAAATAATATGTTAAGAAGGGTATTATAGTTTAATTTTAATCGATTACAATAAAAAAAAGAAAAAAGAAAAAAAGACACACGCATCATTGTAAAACCATTACGTTTTTCCATTGATTAATTCGCTCAAAATCTAAAATAAGTGAATTATTGTGATTCTTGCACAGATATATTATATAGTTTATATCTAACCTATACCTAGGTAATATTATAAATACGGTTAATGGTATAAAATCGCGTCTTTTTATATATTATATATTATAATAAGGTATATCGCATATTTTACACAAATCGTTAAAAACGAATATATACCTATATATTATTGTTATTTGTATTTTACTAATATTTGTTATACCTACACATAATAAACGTATAGGTATACGATATATACGCTTTGTCGCACACAAAAATCGTAATTACGTTGTTTTTTTTTATGGCACCACATTATATATTAATGATATGATTAAAGTGATTATTGTAAGCGATTTAGACGTACCTATACAGGTATAATATTATACACATTGACATTATACGAGGGCGAATTATACCTGCTATATCATAATATATTAATTATACCGCAGCCATAGAGTAATATAATTTATTGTTGCAATATATTTATATAGTTTTAGAACGATTTTTTAAATTTCATTTAAGTATATTTAATATTATAATATTATGTAGGTATATTTTTTTTTTATTAATTCGTCAATAATATAATAAATATTATACGAGTACCTAACCTCTATTTATACACGTATACGTGATATAGGTATACTCTTATAATATTGACATATCGATACAGATATATAGACTTGTAATAAAATACGCACCCATATAAAATATAATTGCGAACATTTTTCTGCAGTTAATTCAAAATACGAACACAATTTTATAGATACTTGCGGGGATATAATACACAATATAATACACTTCGAAAACCTAACCGCAGATAAAATATTATACCAAAGAACGATTTTTGTATTTTAGCAATTATATATATTGTAAAATGAAATTATAAGTTTATTTCATACGCGCGCGTTTATATTCAATCAATATAATTTACATATCATAATATTATAGTGACGTTAGAAAATTCCATCGTTTTGTGAAAAACTAAAATTGGTATTTATATATAATTAAATACAATTTGTTACGAATTATACGAGTATACAATAATTATTATAATACAATTTTTTTAAGTTATTTTACATAACCTTAAACAAAAAAATAAATAATAAATACATTAAGCATATATAGGGTATTCCAATTTTACCAGTTTTATTTAAAATAATATTTATGTATATAATATCAAGGTTAGTTTTCTTTATTTATATACGACGGTCATTTATTAATAATAAAATATTATAAAATATTATTTATCTATAAGCGTTAGTTTTTACTTTAATTTTGTAAGCCATAACTTAAATAACATTAGATTTTATATATAATATTTATTTTTTACTATCATATTTTTACTATTTTCACACAATCTATTCTATATTTACAAACATATTATAGCATTTATTTACTTAATAAAGATTAGTACTATTGTTTATAGTATTTATTTTAACAAATTTATTTTATTTATTTATCGAACTTAATGCAAATATATTATAAATATACTTACGATGAATGAATATACCTATATTATAATCTGTAAATCACTAATTATAAATATTTAATTGTTGAATTTTTCACAATATTAATAATACATTCGTATAATTTGATATTCAATATAAATACTTATAGTTTAAGATTATATAGTTAATAATTATCATTTTTATTTAATTAGGTGTATATTATTATAATATTATGCTATATATAATCTATCACCGATTACTGAATGAAATTTTTATATTATACTTTATGCACATATAATATATAAATCGAGTAAATATATCGTATCCATTGTTTATAAAAATCAATACACGATCGAACATCGAAGTAAAAGCAATATATTATTATTATGATGTATGAATACTTTGTCGTGCATATACGTATAATATGACTTATTGTTATATGCAATTACGTATTATATAGTTTTTATTTTCAAAACTAAATGACTATATATTATACTTATAGTGTACGTTAATTAAAAAAAAAAAAAAAAAAAAGACTATTTCGTGTTAAATGATATAATGGACAGTGGTAAATTATTAATTATATGGTCGTCGTTATTTCTAATAGTTCAAACTAATAAATCTTAATGAAAAAAAAATTAAAAAAATAAAAACAACAACCGTATTATACACAATAATAATAATAATAATAATAATAATAATAATAATAATAATATGATATACGAGCAATTTTGCATCGGGTTACACCCGTATACATGCCCAATGGTTGTTCAATGTACCGTAATCTACACCACTAGTTTTTAACGTTCTGTTTATTAGCGGGTATATAATAATATAATATACAGATATTATATAGCAACAAAAATTAATGGTTATCGTCGTTAAAACACCTTTTAATACGTTACGCCACTTGAATCGGTTGCCGCGAGGGAAGAAAGACAAAATTCGAAAATTATTCCATAAAAAACCGGAAACGATCCATTGATAATATTACGAGTTGTTATTATTATAATCATAAATTATTCGATTATATTAGGTATATTAGATATGAAAAAAAAAAAAATCAAAATTAAATCAAAATTTCGCATAAAAATTACAATTTTTTATATTGTCACGCGTTTTACCTACATAAGAATTTAATAATAAATTACGCGTTGAACGAATCCCATTTTCGGATGATATTATATTATAATTAATAGTACACATCATTATAATACCTATTGTATCTGATAACGTGTCGTTATTTCTATGATTTCTGACGTTATGATAATAATCACTGTAAAAAAAAAATAAAAATAAATTTAATTACTATAGTTCCGGTCAACTTCATTATATGATAATATTATTGTGTACGTATTATAATAAATTACGGGGGGTTAAAAATTATCCATAATATTTTAAATAATCGTATAATTTAGCTAATAGGTAAAAGCAAAAGTTGAAATTGAAAATTTATTATAAATTTATATATAAATCGCGTTATATAGTTTATTAGATTAACTATTATATGCAATAATCACGCGCCAATCAATTATTTTTTCTAACAAATATTTTGTTAGGTTAATAAAACTTTATCTGTTAAACAAATTTAAAATTCTTAAGCATTGATAATTGTATACTCGTATTATATTGTCGAAAATACCAATGATTTTTTTTTTTCCGGTGTGCTGTAGGCTATATAGTGTAGTATTATATTGATAACATGATCTGTTAACATGACATGCAATAATTTAGTTAAGTATAAGTTTTATATTATAAAATCGTTATTAAAAAAAAAATAAAACGCCTAGACTTTATAATATATACGCTATACCGCCATCAAAGCGTATAGGATATATAAGCATGCATTTTTGTTAATCTTGTATTAATTATTATTTATTATATTTTCGCCTTTCGGTTTATATATAAACTTAAATATTTATATATATATATAAAGGTAGGTATTATATTATGTATATATAGTAATATATACCAGTAGATTGGTGTGTATATAAACGCGATTTATACTTGGCATTGACGTTTTTGAGTGGAAACGAATACAAATCGTATGGCTTTAGATTAAGACAAAATATTGAGTATATTATGATTTAAATTATGATATTAATTATTAATAACATAAATATAAAATATATTATACGTATACAAATCGTAATGTATTAAGTATTGGACTTAATGTAAATATATTGCGAGAGTTAATTCAGCTTAAGCTTATTCAGTTAATTGCCATCGAAGCTTATTTAATAAAAATAATAAAAAAAATAAAAATAATAATAATAATAATAATAATAATATCGTTCGCCTTTGGAAATAATATCTTCGAGAAAATTGTATATTATTATACTCGAATAAAATTATTATATTTATATAATATTATAAAAATATATACATCAAAATAGATGTATAAAAAATAATACAACAGTGGATCAAGTGATAAACATTATTAAAATTAAGACCTTGATTTACGGGATATATTATACTTATATTATGTAATATCATTTATATATTATTATTATGATAATTAGTATAAAAACAACGAATAAAATTAAATAATTATATTATTGTTATTTATTAATACAAGAAAATAAGGATAACGTTTGGAAGAATAAACATATACCCGGTATATATATGATGGTAAATACTAAGAGTACGACCATCTTTACCTATATATATATACCTACGTATTATAATATGACGGAGGGACATTAATATTTCACGGTTAAATATAATAATATATACGTTATAAGTACACACGCGGAAACCGATTATTATTATATTATCCGCGATACGGTATAATATATATTTCATATATGGGTATACCACGGTTATGTTACGAGGGTTATATACGTATAAATTGGACTCGCGAGGGTCTAAAATATTAATCGCGCAAGTATAAATGGACATTTTAAGCTGCAGATTTTCCAACGTGAACCGCGATAATAATATTATTACATATATATAGATCCATTTCGTGTACTTAATCGTTTTTATTTTTTTTTGTTTTTTGATAAAATAACGAAATAATATTAAGCTAAACACGAGCCATTATACCAACCACAAACCCCATCCATATACTGCAAGTAATATAATGTATACCTATATATTTATGCGGTCGAAAACGACCATCATCTCTATTATTTATATACTGAAATAATATTTTGCAGTTTTCTTTATATCTGATATAATTATGGTGACCAAACGTAATTTTTTTCGTAGGACAGTACCCATTTTTGATGCAATGTCCTTAGTGTCCTTAATAATAGAGATAAACTGATAATTACATGAAATTGTACTATTTTTTTTTTTAAAAAAATGCCAATATAGTCATTTGAACTAATGATAAAATAATATATTTTAATCGCGATTAGAAGTTATTTTATTTCATTCATTTATTTAATATTAAGAATAATACTATTATAATATTTATATTTGATATACGACAAAAACATAAATTATTTATTTACATTACGTTATACACAGTACCTATATATTTATTATCATATCATATCTTTTAATATTTTAATATTATCAAAATATATTTTTTATATAAGTATAATATTTACATTTTGCAACTTTTAGCATCTAAATAATATACCTATATCCTTTATTTTTTTTTTTTATGGTTCTCGATCGAGTTCTTTATCGTTTATACGTAAATTTTATACCGCAGGAAAGAGCTGCAGGAAGCTCGCGCGATATTAATTCGAAATTCGCGCTTATTATAATAATATTAATAATAACACATGGAAGATATTATAACATATTTATAGAATGTCATAAAAAAATAAATAGAATGCACGCGTATCTTTATTATAGTATTTCTGTATTCTGAACATATAATAATAAAAATAATAAAATAAAATAAAATTTCAAATCGTTTTTATACGTAAACGTCGTATTTTATAATATAATAATGATATTTATACGTTACATTTGCGATTTATATATACTTAAAGAATATTGATATCACTCATGTGACGTTATATCTATATATATATATGTATTATTATATACAGGCGTAAAACGCGATGATAAAATAAAAAAAAATTCACATTATATTGCTCACATTTATACCGGAGGACTTTTACAATTTAAACGATTCTTATATATATATATAAAGCATCGCTAACTTATTTAAAGATGAGCAATAATAAAAATACACTTTAAGATTTTTATATTTTCCACTCGCCGAAAAGGATTTTATTCTTATATATTATATATAAAAGTTATAGCGTGTGCTTTTTATACTACTTGTTTTCTTTCATCAAGCTTTTTCCTTCAAATACACACACACATAATATATTTATATATGTTTTTTTTTTTTTTTTACGCGATCTACCCTGCAACCTCATCCCCCTCATCAACGGCAATTCAAATTGATTTCTTTTTTTTTATACTTTTTTAAAATCGTTATTCGCGTGTTTCTCTGGCACACGCGTATAAAAAGGTATAAGGCTCTCGCATATAATCTTATGTTCAACGGACAATATTGAAAAACGACACGATTTTTAGCCATGACGATATTATAATATATGTATCGCGTGATATGAGATATATTTAAATTTATAATAAAACTATATGACACACAATATAATAATAATTATTGCTATCATTATTGAATCGTAAATTATAAATAAATCTTCACTTTATTTGTGTATATTATGTTTATATTTTATTCTACCAAGTGAAAGAATATTCTAATTGTACGATGGACATGGACATAATAGAATAGGTACAATAATATGAAAATTAGCTTGTATCCGTATAATAATATAATATACGAGTATAATTACCGATTAGTCGAATCAAAATACCTTAATAGATACAATATATAAAATAATCTATCGTTATATTTCTATTGGAATAAACGTATATAGTCAATAATGTAGTGGTGATGAATTTTAAACAAATCGTTTTCACGAACATTAAACTATATTATTTTAATATATGGATCATTTGCGTGTATATTTTAACACGATTTACTAATGTATAAATATAAATAAGTGTGTTTTCAACTCAGTATAATATAATATTAGTTTTTTTTTTTTTAAAAAAAAATTATAAATAAAATTTTATAAAAATCTAAAATATAATCGTTGAATATAATTTTTAGAATTTCGTCGTAAAAACGATATAATATCATTCGTATCCGTTTATAAATTTCTATCTTGATGTTATACAATTTTAATCGTATATTATATGTAATAATATATATTACTCGAAAGCAAAGTATACTTTATTATTAATATTAATAATATTATATTATATCTTTTCTGTTGGCAATGTTGGATTATATTACGATAGTAGTTCAGTTATAATAGTGTAGTGTTCGTCTCGCCTCTCGCATCGTCCGGCGACCATTGGACGGCGAAGAAGACCGCGTGGGACGCTGACAAAGATGATATATAGTCGCGCGAGAACGAATTTAAGTCTTCGCCGCGCCCAAGACGACAGTTGTACGGTTCGTGCACATAATAATATAATATTATGTCATTTATATTATTATTATTATTATTATTATCGTCCGTGGGCAGTGTACAGTTTTGTTTCATAATAATAATAATAATAATACGTACACGTTTAAGATTGTCCGAAGAAATTAATACCAATTCTAATAAATAATAATAATAATAAAAAAAAACCAGTGTGCGTGTGTGTTTTTATTTCAAAATTAATAAATATACGCTCGCGGCGATAATAACAATTATTGTCATTTGTCGTAATAGTCTTCGCGCGATGTTATATATTACATTCGGGCGCGTATATAAAGGGATAAGT
>JAIUCT010000015.1:623041-635412 GCA_021307375.1 Tetraneura akinire
TATTATTATTATTATTATTATTATTATTATTATTATTATTATTATTACTCGTATACTGTAACAATACGCGAAACGACGACGGGATTGTTGAAAATAAAAATACAACGACGGTTTTCGGGTTCGATACCAAATGTCAATACGCGTGTTTACCGGCGGTACTATAATATTATTATGATATGTGTATATAAGCGCGAAAAACAAACGCACGGGTAGATTAAGTTTAGATAGAAATATATAAATTATTACGAAGCCATAAATTACACGAATATTCCGTTCGGGGATCAAATATTGTTTTTTGGCTTTTGACGTCACCTCGCGTATACATATAGTATACCATATACGTGGTATATGGTGGACTATACATAATCGTATATTATATGAAGCGTGTATCATATTATATTGTTATAAAACTTTTCGGGACACGTTTCGTACCGAGTAATATTTGTATTTACTATATATAAAATTATAATATAGGTGTACATTGTAATAATATGCGATTTCATGTATTATGGTCAACTGGTCGAATATAATATACAGTCCGCGGGACAATAATATTATTTTTATTACTCCCGCGACTGACAAATATTGTTTTTTTAAAAAAAAATAATAATAATAATAATACCAAATATTATATAATATAATACACGTTGTGAAACAAAAAATTCAAAAATTCGGTACACACGTTATACACGAGTATATTATAAGAGTTATTATTTAATTTTTACTATACATTTTTTGGCTATATTAGGTATATTGTTTTTGAACGTATATAAATCCGAATATACATTGTAAAAATAATATTTTATAATTGAAATAACCTATTAATTAAAAAAAAAATATTTAAAAAAAATATTGCAATTAAATAATATTCATAGATTCAGTTGTAAAATTTATATTTTATATAAAATCTCAACATACGAGTACGTTTTGGTCCTTGTAAAAATTTAATATAAGTAGATTTTTTAATAATTACAATATTAATATTAGCTGATGTGAATAAGCAATTTGCCATCCTCTTGTAGATTTCAATTTATTATTACATTAAATTAATGTAATTATATATATTTTATACCTATTATAAAACATTTCGTTGTTGGCTTGTTACAGAATGTATAAAATTCGGCATCAGCCGCCTCGTGGAGAAATTTAACGACAGCCGTTCGGCGTACGACACGTCGTACGCGAATAACAACAACAACATCACCAAGAGTCTAAATGAACCGGAACCGGATAACCGTCGCGGCGAGGAGGACGAAGACCGCGAAACGAAGAGTCGTTTGACCGCGGCCACCGGTAACAAGTCTGCCGCGGTCATATGGTCGCCGTTGAGAAGTTCGCCGTCGTCGAATTCCACGTCGTCAGAGCTGGACGTGGAGAGCCGACTCGCGTCGCCGGACATTGACGTGACAAAGTGCACCACTCCGTCGCCCACACCGCCGGAAACGATCTCGGTGAAGCTCGTCCAGTCGTCGCCGCCGCCACGTCCACCGGCCCCGGTGCAAGTGACCACGGCGAAGAATTCCCAAGCGTTCAGCGTCAGCGCGCTTCTCAAACCGGACGCGCCGCGATCCAGACATCCGTACAATCATCATCACCATAACCAGCACCATCCCAATCATCTACAACAGCAAAATCACCATCACCACCACCACCATCAGCAGCAGCAAGCGATGGCCGCCACCGAGACCATATCGGTCACCAGATCGCTGTTGTATCCGTCCGTTCAGTTTCCGGACCTGATCAAGGACACGCGGAAGGAAGTTCACTTACACCCGTCCGCGGCCAACACGCTACTGCAAAAACATTTCTCCAGCTTCAGCTTTCATCCGCACTTCTATTCGGCCGCCAACATGCTTAACCCGCCCGGTTCGCCCGAGCACGGTGGCACCGGAGACGCGCATACCGACAACAATCACAACCTGTTGACTAGTTCGTTGTACCTGAGCTTGGGTGCGGTCCAGGCGGCCGCCGCAGCCGCGTTTGTCCATCCGCTGTCCGCAACAGGTTAGTATTATGCGTCGTCCGTCATTTGTTTTCGATCGTATTTGATGATAATGCGTTATATATCGTTTCGTATGTAGACTATATATTTTATATTATAAAATATTAAAATTAAATTTTGATTATACATGCACATTGTATATAATATTATGCGCGTTTAAAATAGTATAATTTTCGTATTAAATGTGTAATAAATATGCGCCGCAGGAATGACGTCTTCGTCGGCGAATCCTTTCCATCCGTCCGGCCAACAAACGTCCGGCGGCGGCGTGGTCGCGCATCCTACGGCCGAGGACATGATGAAGCTGCGACAACAATTCGCGCCCGGCGCCAACCAGCAGCCCATGGCCGCGGTTCCTCCTTCGGATCCCGGCGGTCATTTGCGCCACCATCACATGCTGATGCGGGGCTCGGTTTTCGGCGACGTGTACTCGTGCATTAAATGCGACAAAATGTTCCCGACATCGCACGGTCTGGAGGTGCATTCCCGGAGGTCACACAACGGGAAGAGACCGTTCTCGTGCGAACTGTGCAACAAATCGTTCGGGGCCGAGATAAGCTTGAACCAACACCGGTTAGTCGTGTCTGTTAACGTTTTTTTTTTTTTTTAAATTTTTATATTTTACTCTGCTATATAAGATCTATATAATATCTATTTTTAAAACAATTTTTTCGTTGACGTAATGTAATATACGCAGTGTTGTGGATAATATTTTAATTAATCGCGTTAATCGCGACAAGCCCGTAACACTGTTTGTATAATATTAGATATCACACACGCATACAGGTAAAAACCAGAGCGCGTTAAAAAAAAAAAAAATAGAAATTTATGTAAAAAAATAATTTTCAATTACCAAATACGATTTTACCATAATATATCGTTATACTCGTCCGCGGTGTTTGACAGGTGGTTGTGTTGTCGGCGGTCCGCGCACAGCGTCGAGAAGCTGTTCGAATGTAAACAGTGCGGCAAAACGTTCAAAAGATCGTCCACGCTGTCCACGCACTTGCTGATCCACTCGGACACGAGACCGTATCCGTGTCAGTTTTGCGGAAAACGTTTCCACCAGAAATCGGACATGAAGAAGCACACGTACATTCACACAGGTGAGCGCCATTTAAAAGTCAAAATAAATAATAATTATTAGGGGCAATATAGTAATTATTATAATACATAATTATTATGATAAATATTATACGAAGACACGGTGGGCGATGCAATAATTGCAGACTTGTCTGTATCAGTCTATCGTTACGAAATTTCATTTTAAGCATCGATCTTATTTACATATTGGAAGAAAATCCCCGTCGAACGTCGATTAAAATTTCATAATATTATATACGAATATATCCGAAAACGCACGTGCAATTTTTGAATTTTCAAATGGAAATATTTTTTTTTTTTTTTTTATTAATTTTTAAATCGCGGTCTCGATACTTTATACTTTAAACTAGATGTCGTCTGTATGTACTTTAAACATTTTGCTGAAACTAATAAATTGAACGAAAAGAAATAAAATGAATTTATATATAGGGACATTGAACGTATCGTCGTCGACGTATATACGAGTATATCTATATACGTACTTTGTATATTACACTTGTTATATATAATTCGTTTGACGAGATAACTTTTTCCAACTAATTTGTCGAGAAAACCGAAGAGGGTTCCTTAAAGTAAAGGCTCCCGTCATCCGTAATCCTTTTCCTTTGACAGCGTTAAAACGGGTCAATTAAATCAACAAGCCAAGACAACGGCATCGTTCATCCAATTTATTCCTCTTCACCACCGCCCGCGAGATCGTTTCGCGTTTTAACATTTTCGTCGCCCCCTCGTTCAGACGAGACGAACTTTAATATTTCAAAATCGTCCCCGCTATATCTTCGCTCCTTCCGCACATTATTTTACCGATCCGCTCGCTATTTATATAATATTATTTATTACTTTTGTATTATATAATACGCGTTTTCTGGTTAAAATATACGTTGCGACAAAGATATACGAGTATATACTCGCCCGCGAAATGGTGTTCCGGCGTCTCCGCGGTCATACGGTCTTCGTATTTATACCGTGACCGCGGTATCGTGTGCAATTATTTTTATACGTGTGCTTTGGATGTGTCGCAATTACATACGCGCAATGGCGGCGGACGACATACCGCGGTATACGTCATACATACGAGCATATACGATAGTACATGGTGCGATGCAACGGGGAAACGCGCGCATCACACGAGTCGTCTCTGCTTTATGTAATAAAACGCCATACCGAAGGGTTGATGCTTTATATAGTGATTAATTGCTGAACAAGACGGTTCAACTGTCGGGGGGAGCATAAGTCTTGCGGAAACGATCGTCCGGGCACTATTAATATTGTTTAGCTATCCCTAAATTGTGCAAGGCCGTATATATATTCCGTGGGTTCTTCGCCTCGTCTCGTGACTCTTCCGGGTCGACCGGCAGCACCCCTTATTGTCCAGGTGAATTATACGCTAATTACTATCGTTAAAGGACCGACGATTAACAATAATAATAACGATCGTTTAAAATTCGGTACGAGCGATTTTGCGTCTTATTTTTTTTTTATTTATTAATTAATTAATTTTTTATTTTTGTAAAAAGACGAGCGAATAATTTACCTAACGTTATAATATAGTGTGTTTATTATATATTATTCATTATACGTCATATATACAGGGTGTCTTACCTGCAAGTTTGTCCACCCAATTAACTTTTGATTTATTGCGCATATTTTTAAAATTTAAATTTACAGCTTATTATTTATGTATACATACACAATAAAAAAAAATCTTTGTTTTATTATTTAAAATTTAAATGTAGCCAATTTGTATATGTAATGTTGTAATTTCTGAAAATTATAAAATTTAATTGAAAAAAGAATAATAATGTATAGGACAATTTTTTGGCTAACGGAGAATAATTATGTATCAGTACTATCAGCAAACGATTAGCGAACGTTACGTTTTGATCGTTTCCTGGCGATTCTGCTTTCAATTAATTATTATTATCATAATGTTACATTATCATTTATCAATTAAAATATAATTATACAATAAACGTGGATTGATACACCTTGATTATAATATTATATGCTCTCTTAATTGACCATCTTAGAATTTTAATGAATTAATAAATATGAAAACAAAACTTTTATACTTATTTATTTGTATATTTATAAATAAATTGCAAAAATCATAATTTAAATAAAAGTTATTGGCTGTAGACAAACCTGTTAAGATACCCTGTATTATATAATATAATACGAGAAATGAGAATATAAAAACTTTTAAAATTATTGAATTTATATAAAAAAAAAAATTTTATGGAATGATATATCACATATAGGATATTATTAAACATAAACGTATAATTTATTCGATAAATTTACATATAGATAGTTACAAACATTTCATTTTACTTTATAAATAATAAAGTCGGACTAAATAATGTATTATTATATTGATTAGAAAATATCATACGAAAAATACGATTCAAAAGTTTTGATTTTGTTCAGTATAAACTTAACCATAATACGAGGTATATATTATTTTGTATTGTATATATTGACCATTGTTTCGTTTCGTATTTTATTGTTCGTCCTTGTTTTGTGTACACAATAATAATAAATAATAAAATATTCGTAAATAATAATTGATACCTTTTGTAAGTTTAGTCATATATATATTTATATTGTTTACGTGTTTACATTGTGCTCAAAAGCAAACGCAAACACAAATGTAAAATATTTATATATACGCGTTCTACCCGTAGCTTTTGGTCTGTCATTATTATACTTAAAATCGTCCATTTTATTATTATTTCCATATTTCTACACGCAAGGTTTTTTTTATATTTTTTTATTATACGTACTAAAATATATTACAATATATAAAATATAGAGGCAAGTTTATATTAATATACTCATAACTCCGTGATCGTTTAATAATCCAAAAAAATATGTATTTTATTTCTGCAAAAATTTAAATAAACATAATAATATTTGAATAATCAATAAAAAAAAAAAGACTTCCGAGCGTGTATTCCGATTGGACTTCGTTTTATATATAGGTATACGATCTAAATAAATAAAAGTTTACCCTCAAGTTTAAAAGCGTATTAAAATATAATATATATTATATATAGGTACCTATATCATATATAAACTAAACCGTTTTAAATGATTTACTTCTTTAAATTATGTAAAATGGCGTTCATTCCGCTTTTTACATTTTTATTATTTTTTTTTTTTTATATATAATGTATTCTCATCCGTCGACTATATTTTTATTCGAGCGTTAATATTTATTTTATATGAATTTTAAATAAAATCGTAAATACAGGTATCATAATAATATATATATAGGTATACTTTCATTCGATTTGAATTATTACGTCGTATATATTATATGGCAGTCACGATAACCGCGGTAACCATTTTTATAAATATTTTAATGAGAATATGACGTATATGGTATATACATATATGGAAATAATATATTATACGTATTTATTTATTTATGTATTTTTATTTAAATATTTAGATTATTTTTCCCCTTATATTATATAATAATATATTCACAATAATTTAATATTAAAATGTTATATACGAGTAGCATTAATAATAATAATAAAAAAATAAACTATCGTATATAATTCATTTATTGTTATCATGTTTAAACACTTTAAAAAAGATAATAATAATAATATTATATTAATTATAGGAATAAATAATTTATATTTTTTCTCTTTTATAATATTATATAAGTACCTACATATAAATTGATAAATATCCCAGTTTGATTTTATAATAATTTCAAACGATATTAGAGTAAAAATAATTTGCAAAAAAAAAAAATATTATAATTGCAAAATAAATATAATAGGAACGATATAATTTCCTATTTTTTTAATCGTGTTTGAAATCAATATATATTAAAACAAAAGAGCAATTTTATTATTGTAATTATATACTATACATTTTCAAGAATAAATGCCATTAATGTGTACAACGTCTAATTATAAAACGAGTTATTGCTTAAATGAAAAAATACCTTAAGTCATTAATGACATTTTTTTAATGTTAGGAACCAAATACATTGAAGACCATAGATTTTCTCGCTCAAAAAGTAATTTATTAATTTAATGTTTAAAAGAATATATGTATATAAAAATATACTTTTTTGTTCTTTTTTTTTTTTTTTTTTTTTATTCGGGTATTCGCTTTTTACTGTCACGAGGGTTCTCTTTACACATCCAATTAAAACAAGAGGGGAAAAAATACTAGAATTAAAAAAAAAAAAATACTCTTTGGGGAACGTAAAAATAAAAAATTAAATTAAAATAAAAGAAATTAAACAAGAGGGCAAATCTTCGGTAATCCTCGAAAAAAAACTCTCCCTCACTTGACCGACGTGTGTTCTCGAGGTGGAATTTTTTCCTTTTTAATTTTCCAAAAGTGGAAATTATAAAAACGCAGTTGATTAAAAAATGAATTAAGAAAAAATATACAATTATTTTTTGGTCAAATAAAAAAACTTCGATACATATTATCCTATATTAAATAATACCCACCTACACATGTTTGTGTTTTTATCGATTCGCTCGGTGCGATAATATTGTAATATTATCAGAATTACATTTTAAAATAAAGTCTATCGATCAGCTTTCGTATAGAGACAGTTAATATTTATTATATATACAATCTCGATTTTTAATGTTTCTTATATTTTTATGGTATCACATGACATCTCATATTATGATATCTTATTTTTCTTTTTGATTTTTCTATAGTATTATAGTATAGATTGTATGGTATAACCGCAAATATGGAGGGGGCTAGGAGGCTAAGCCACCAAAATTTATATTCAGAGACCCCGTAAAATAAATGATAAAATTTATATTGAAATCAATGCTATAGTAGCATAAATAAATATTTATTTATAGAAAAAGGATATTGTAATTGATCCACAAATTTTTTTTTAGAAATATTTATAAATACAAATAAAACTTGAATAATACGAATATAAAAATGTTTATTTTTGATATTTATTATTTACCACGTGAGAGAATGGCTTAGATTTGGTATTTTAATGTGGGGCTATAACTCCCTTGGCTCTTGGGTTTTAATGCTAGTTGCGCCACTGTTGTATAGGACAAAAAGATCAACTCGTGTGAAATCCGTTGTTATCCATTATATAGATAGTAAATAATTATATTATATTTTATATTGAATATACAGAATGATAAAAGTTGGTCGTGGCGAAGTAAATAAAATATGATGCGCTTTAACACGGCAAAATGTAAAAAAATATAAATAATCCAATATATTTTTAACAGTTTTTTCCGCGAGGTTCCATATACGTTATAGAACATAAAAAAAAATAAATAAATAAATAAATAAATGAAAACTTCTATTACTAGTATAACGATTTATACGCAGTAATATAATATTTTTATCGCCCTGTATACGTAATATTATGTAAAAATATACATTACGTTTAAAGGAAATAATTATTTATATTTTTATACTGTTTTTAATATACCTACATGTATATTATATATATATAATTATATATCTACTACAGGAGAAGGAAAATCCTCGTAATTTCGCAATGCTATATGACGGCGATGAAAGTATTTAACGGTCGTTTTGAGTACACCTAAAGAGGGCAGTTTATCGAGGAAAAGCCAACATCCCCTCTGCGTCCTAATGAATATAATCGGCGTCGTACTTACAACGTGTATATTATATTGTACTTGCGCGCATCCGTGTAAACCAATGCCGCGGGGGAGTTTATTCGCAGGGATTACCGCGGTAGGGATCACTGCGACCGCCGATTCAATTATCGAACGCGTTCAATGATAACACGACAGATCAGTAGCTGTAATACGTGTTTATCCCGAGATTATAATATGCGTATTATTGTAAGTAAACGCGAATTAAATTGATTTACAAAAAAAAAAAAAAAAAAATCGTATAATATATTATTATAAAATATCAGTTAGCCTTTGAAACCCTACGTGAAATATGCCATAAATATAATAAAAGTATATATAAATAATTACTCTAAAAAGAAAATAACGTGCGAGTTATAGACATATTAATTGAATCATTTTTAAACCGAAAAATAAATAAAATAAAATCTTTGTTTTATAATTTTTCCGTTATTCACAAAAATGATAAATAAAATATTTGAAACAATATTATACCTATTGGATTTAATCATAATATTAAAGTTTAAAATAAATTTTATTTAAAAATTAAAATTAATGAAAACGGTTTGGACTATGAATAAATTAGAAAAATATAACAAAAGTGTATTCCAAAATATTAAATTACATATACCTAAATTATAAATAATATGCAATAATTTAAATTAGATTAGATTTAGTAATATTTCAAAATATAAAATATGTTATTATACCTATTCTATTTCGAATTTCGATTAAGTATTGAAATATTTCGTTTATGAAAAAATCATGAAATCTAGTAATCGTGTTGTATTTAAAAAAAAAAAAAAAAAAAAAACGTTCGTGTATACAATGAAAATAATTTGGTTTTAATTGAAAAACGAATGACATATACGCGTGTTCTACAATTTATTGTGTTCTGACGAAAATGTTTTGTGGTTATACAATAACAGTTTCGAAGAAATAGTTTCCCAAATTTCATTCCTGTACGTCCCACTCTATACATGACGTTATTACGATGACAAAATGTTTTATAGTGCGGTTGCGTGGGCACACGTATATATATACGCATATGAATATATAACTTATATGATGGTTTATACCTGTTATGTAATGTTGTAAAATGGAAGGAAGTATACCACGGTTGTGGTTTTGTGAAGTACATATTATATATTATAAAATAAAGTGAACGGTTCACAATTGAGTGCGGAAAGGGGTGATATTATAAGGGAAAGTGCGAAATAGTGAAATAACCTGTGTGTGTGTATTGACGATATATATACCAGTAACAGAGCGACGGTCTATATAAAATGTATATATTATATTTATATAGAGTCCGTCCGAATCCATTTAGAACGAACTGAAATAATATTTTTGTAAGCAGCTTTGCTCGAGTGGAGTATGCCACTTAAATATAATCCCTCGCCGTCAAACCTCATCGCCAAAAAACCCTCTCGACGACGTTACCGCGGTATACCGCCATTCCGTAAACCACTTATATTATATATATATATAAATATACGTGTGCGAGTGCAGAGTTTTTGGAGAGCTGCTGCTGTTGGTAACCGCGGGAAAACACTTCGGTGAAAGCGGCGAGTAGATTGATTTTAGTAAACCTTCTGCCAAACTTTAACCTCTCTCTCTCTCTCTCTCTCTCTTTCTCTTCTCTCGCGCGTATACGACGCACACAAATTTGCTACCAGTCACTATATATACCTACCTAATCTAATTACTGGATTGTGTGCGTACTTTGGGGAGTATTTCCCTCTCATCACATCCCTCTGTACACGACCCTGCACGACCTCGTCATCCCCGTGTACAACAACGGTCCACCTGCGCCAGCATCACGGACAATTTTACGGCGCGTTCGTTTCCTCCTGCGGCGTGTGCAATCGCCAGCTAACCATAACCCTTAATCCCTTATCTCGTATCCACTATACCGTGTAATAATATAATCTATACGCCTACATAGTTTTATGTCTTTCGCTCTTGTAGTTTTAATTAATTAATTTCTATATTTTATCCGTCCGGTCATATCTCGTTATCTATTAGATATATATATATATATATATATATATATAACCGCGCGTATTACAATTATTATTATTACATCTATGTGAGCGTTTAAGAGTCGTCTCCAAGAAGAGGAGGGTGAAAGGTACAGTTTTTTAAGTATAAAAATGATGTGAACCTATGCGAATATCCAATAAAATTTTCAAGTCTCTTACTTTAAAATTGTTTGAGTTAACGTGAATATTAAAATCGAATTCGTCAAAATTTCAGTTTTTGTGAAAAATGCTGTTTTTTCATCGTTTTTTCTGCCACATGGGGTCAATTTTGAGAAATTCGAAAAATGACCTAAATAATAAGTACCAACTACATCCACTTTGTAATCGAAAATATATGCTATATTCATGAAAATCGGAGCATTATTTCTGGTAGTATAAGTGTTTTCAGTCATAAAAAAACAACAAAAAAAAAAATCACACATCATTGTAAAATCAATACAATATTCTTCGCTTCGCTCAGAATCTAAAAAAAGAAATATTTGCTACATAGTTTTTAATTTTTATACGCAATTTAGCAGCCGCTAAAAAACAAAGTAATATATTACGCGTGCCTCGTTATAAACAGAAATTATAATATTTAATAATATATTAATATCCGATGTTTTTTTACAGTATATATAACACCCCAAGTCCTTACATTAAGATGCGTAATTATCCCTTGGACTTTTTATATGTATAGAACATAATATTAAAATAATATATACCTAGGTACTATATCTCGCATGCAATGAAGAAATTTATATAAATTCTATATAATATCTTATATTGATAATAAACCTAAACGTTATCTCAGTTTCTCGTACGTATATGCGTGATAATATATAGTGTCAATAATATAATAATTATTCATTTTTTATTATCATTTTATTATCATTTTTTTTATTATCTAAAACGATAAAGACTATAATATATAATTATTTTATATTGGACGGCAATTCTCAACTCGTGGGAGCGGTTCAATTAAAAAGATAGAATAATAATAATAATAATAATGATAGAAAAAAAAAAATTAAAATTAAATTACTAAAAAAAAAAATATCTAGAACGAACATCCGGGCGTGTGTGTTTTTAGTGTGGGCGTGCGTCGTCGTTTCGCTCCTCTCCTCGTTGTCGCGCACGTTATAACAATAATAACACTTGACTGGAATTGGCTATACGTACACGAGCTACGCGTAATAATATCATATACGTATATACGATACACGCAATTGTCCCATCTGTCGAACGGCAATCTCGATGTCTCACTTCTTTCTCCCCTTCGTCATCCGACCACTTCTGGTTCTGTTGTTTTTACCGTCACGGTAACAATATAATAATATAATAATATATCGTATTATATATTTTATCGGTTTTCGTCGGTTATATATTTTTCTTTTCCGCGTATTCGCTAGTGCGAGCACGCGACCGCTATTCCCGTATACCCAAATAATAATATAACATTATAATATAATATTTTTTACTTTTAAAACGTAAATATTTTATTATATTGCGCAATTATCGTTATTGTTGTTTTTTTATACGAAATTCGCGGGCGAAAAACCGAAAAAACGTGTAAAAACGTGTAAAAACGTGTAAAAACGTGTAAAAACG
>JAIUCT010000015.1:644587-704418 GCA_021307375.1 Tetraneura akinire
TTATTATTATTATTATTATTATTATTATTATTATTATTATTATTATTATTATTTTATTATACTACGAACTCTGGTATTATATTATAATAATATATACGCGGTTTTCGCAGTGCAGCGACGAGGATACGAAAGAGGAGGTAAATAATAATAAAGGACAAACGCAGGACGAAGTGAAGGACGAATCGCGTAGAGATATTGACGACCGTTTGGTAAATAAGATATGAGATGGCTGGAATGCCGGACACGTACGGAATTTGATAAGACGATGAACACATTTAAAAATCCCGGGACTTTATTACACCGGCTCCGATAATATATAAACGGACGAGCGAAATTCGTGCACGCGCGCGCCGTTACGTATAATGGAAATCTTGGCTGGAAATCAATCAAACGGTCGACTGTACCACGTGACTTCGCCCGAATACTATATATTATAATATATATATATATATATACCTACCTTTCGATAACGACGTGAGCTTTTTACTTTAAACGTGTGAGCAGTATATTATTTATACTATATATATATATATATACTGTATATACAGGGTGTCGTGTGGGGTTTGAATTTTTACCCGAGTATACAGGCGGTGTATAATGTGTGTATTTATATTTATTATGAGTCCAAAAATGGTCTCATATTTAGTACGACGCGGTTATGTTCTTGTTCTTGTATTATTATATATACGCATACAAACTGCTTAATTATATAGCCGATGTAGAATTACAAAGAGAGAGATATAAGAAAAAATTTAATAGGTATAACTCGTGCAAATTTATATTATAATTATCTTTTATGATTTTGTAATAAGTAATAACGATTTGTCGATTTCAACCTGATAGTTGATGGTATAATATGTATATAATAAGATATATATTATAATTATATTATTTTGAATATATTATGATATACTCGTATTCAGCCGACTTCGTCCACTATTAAAAATATACTTTTAACACAATGTTAGTTAACGATTAATTTGAATTTAACATCTGGTTAAATTAAACAAATTTCACCATTTTTTGTTAAGTTAAAAAAAAAACGTTATTTGAGTTTCCCGAGTGGTTTGGATATCATAAATGATTCCAACTTTTTCATTGGACATCAAGAAATGTGATAAGTGATAATATTATTTAATTTAACTATTATTGATTGGAATTATATTGACGTTTTAACATGCAGATTAACTTTTTAACAAACTGATTTCGGGTGATTCGCGCGTTAACAATCGTTTTGAAAATGTGTAAATAGGCAACAGATCTCGGCGAAAACCAATTTTCACTAAGTAATTGTTAAATACAAATAACAATTATAGTCAATAATAGTTAAATCCTTAAACCTTAACTGATATTATGTTGGTGAAACCTGCTGATTATATATAGTATGTTATATTACGTGGATATAAGATGGACAGCGCCTATAATTTCTGTATATTTATATAGTTTAACTATAATAACATCCTGTATATATCTAATAAACGATTGCAGTCCACCAAAATTATATCGTTTTTTCAATTTTTTTTTCCATTATTATTTATTTATATCGTGTTTCTTTTTTCACTTTTCGTAAATCCGTCCCGAATTGTGTATTATAATATATACCTATATCGTCTCGCGGCGTGCGTGATGCTGTATAATTTACACGGGCATTTTCTAAGTAAGTTTAATATTGTATAATATATACTTAACGCACCCTCGCAAATATACGAT
Source organism: Tetraneura akinire (assembly GCA_021307375.1). Classification (NCBI taxonomy): domain Eukaryota; kingdom Metazoa; phylum Arthropoda; class Insecta; order Hemiptera; family Aphididae; genus Tetraneura; species Tetraneura akinire. Next base: position 646,298 of record JAIUCT010000015.1, read on the forward strand.
CACTGTAGCAGACGCTGTACGCTCGCGAAACGGGAGATTTCTCGCACAGGGGAAACATAAAGATATAGTTTAAAATATATAGTTAAAAAGTGATTTTCTTTTTCTATATATAGGCGTACTCTCCGCGTAAAAATACGCGTTCAAATATTAAACGAAAGTCTGATATAAAAATCCAAGAGATGGGAAATACTCTATAATAGGTATATTTTCCATTCACGCTGCGGCGGTTACCTATAACCTAACCGGGTAAAACGAACGATTTTTCAAATCTCAACTTCACTATATATTATAATATAATAATATTGTATAGCATTATACAACAGTGGAAATAATGTTATGCGTGGATTGATAACGTTAGTTTTGCCCGATTTCGTATATTATATTTTTCTACCATATCCGCCGCCGGCGTTATACGAAGACGAAGCAATATTATTATTATGTACTCGATGACACTGCGAAATCGACGGTCGAAAATATACGCACGCATAAGTATTTTTTTTTTTTTTTTAATTTTTACGATATTTACATAATATTTATAATATAATATGATGGTTGACATTACGTAATGTAACTTTAAAGTTGAATCGAATTTACGAAAAAAATCTTCACTTATGATATTATTATTCAAACGTAAATTATATATTAATTTATAATAATTGCGATTATATATAAGAGAACCAAATAATTAATTAATAATAAAATGGAAGACGTTGAATGCTGAAACTCAAATATAATCACATCATATTTTATATTATATTGGTAATGAATAAAAACGTAAAATGTGGTTTCAATAACTTATTAAATACATGAAATTTTTTAAGGATTATCTAATAAAATTCTCTATATTATACTCCGCATAATATATATGACACGATATAATATATTTAAATATAGTTTCGTTGGAGAATTTTACCATATTTACGATATAATAATTATATAATGTTTTATATAATGTTAAATATTATTTTTTTTTCTAGGTTTCGAGTCGTTTTATATTATAATATTGTAATATAAAACATAAATAATTCGTGTACCTACGTATAATATAAACTATCGTATATATATAAATATTATATGCATAAAGCATTATATTATTATGGTTTTTGCGGGAAGAAACGGGATACTCGATTTATTAATGTAAAAAATATAATATATATTATAACAGCCGGTTTCACCAACTATTGTTAACTATAATATTATATACTCTAAAAAAAAACAATGTTATAGTTAACAATATTCATTTAAATTTAATATCTGCAGGTTATAATAATAGTTTCACCATTTTTTTTTGTTATAATATAGTTAACAAAACGTTAGATGAGTTTCCCAAGTGGTTTGGACCATATGAGTCCAACGTCCTCATCGGTCATCAAGAAATTTTATAACTTATAACTGATAAGTGATAATATTATTTAATTTAATTTAATTGGAATTATTGGCGTTTTAATACGCAGATTAATTTCTTAACAAACTGCAGATTTTGGGCGATTAACTTATAACAATCGTTTTAACAATGTTTGAAGGCTAAAACCAATTTTCATTAACAATATAAGTTTTAAATCCTTAACTGATGTTGATGAAATCGGCTGTAATGTTATTATATAATCATATTATAATACACCCTCCGCGGATACACGAGGATACTCTCATATTATTGTTATGAACAATATACATCGTTTTTTGCACAGTATAAGATATAAGATATACGCACATATTATTCTATATTTACATATTCATATATTTTATGTGATATGCGTATTATACACTGATAACGCGTACTTCTACGTATATATTATATATACGAATATAATAATATACTTACATTTTTATTCACGGTGTCAAGCCCCCGAGGGAAACTTTTACCATCATATATATATATACCATATATAATATTATATTCCGCCAGGATCTTATATAATATTATATACGAGAGTTTTGTTCTTTTGGTTTAGGATTCGCTGTATATTATGTATAATGTATATTGTATATTATATTATAACGACGGAGGTATATGTGTATGTGTGTGTGTGTGTACATTAAATCCGCCTCCCCTCGCGTTATAAATTTATAATATAATATACTGCACATGCATATAATTATCATAATATACGATGTATTTTTATTTTTTTATTATTATTATTATATTATTATTATTATTATTATTATTATTATTATTATTATTTTTATTTATTATTATTATTATTATTATTATTATTATTATTATTATTATTATTATTATTATTATTATTATTATTATTATTATTATTATTATTATTATTATTATTATTATTATTATTATTTAGTAATTTTGTAACATTACCATATTTATTTCAACAATTAATTGAGAAAAATAATTGGAGACAAAAAAGAGTAAATAACATAAACATAATATACAGAAAAGAAACAATACAAGTTTAAATTTAATAATGCATCCTGCAGTCTCTGATATAAAATTAATAATAATAATTTACTGTGTATTATTGTTATACAAGTAGGTATATTATTAAAACTGGGCACATTGATTTTTTTCCCCTTTTCGTTCGTCACACGATAGAATACGTAACATTATTATAATATATGTAAAAATTATATTATATATTATTATAGAGTGGAATGTATAAAATTGTATATAAATTATAATATAATAATTTGCATATATTATTATATAAAATACAGTGACTTACTGTACATAGTATTTACAGGGGAGTTCCTGGTGTTTCAACCCCCAAGTACTAAAAGATTAGCACCCATTTCATCATGTGTTTAAAAATTGTATATAGAGCTAAATATAAAACGTCAAAACGAACACTGTTTTTCGTTAAATGTAAAAAATTGCTAATGTAACATATCATTTTAAATATAAAATTTTATTATTGTAAAATTTACGCTTTATACGATGATATATACGCGTAAGTATAGTTACAAAAACATACGAAGGGTTGTGTATATTTTTCGTTTAATATATAGAAAAATCCTCTTCGTCGTTTTCGGAGATTGTAGATGTAAATAATTTATTAAATTGTTGCTTGTGAAACGAAACTATATATATGTAATACTGTAATAGTATGGAAGTATATAAAATCTTTTATACGCGTTTGAGCTTTCGAGACTTTTATCACAAATTAATGGTATTATATTATATATATATAGTTTTCGATTTCTCGAAAGGAATATGGTCGAATATAACATGAAATTTATTACTCGATTTAATTTATTGTTTTAGTTATATATTTTAAAACGTTTACAAATCGATCCAAACTGTATTTGTAAAAATAATAAAGTCACAATATTTTGTGTATAATTTTTCATTAAAAATTCAAATCGCAAAATTATAAAAAAAAAAAATATTCACAATACTGCAGCGTTTGATTTCTTTTTTTTAATCGAATTTTAATTAAACATTTTTAAAAATTTATATTTTAAGTACCACTTTTTAGTATTATGTATTATAACATAAAATTTTATGTATATATATATATATATTATAACGTTCTTTTTATACATAGACGAATACATATAAATTTTTATACGATATTATTATAAATTATTGCTTTTTTTTTTAAAAAAAAAAAAAACACAAACCGAAATACAATTTTATGTGTTTCGATTAATTTAATTTCTTTCGTAGCTATATTTAAAATATAATATAATAATACTATACACGTATTATAATTTTTTGTTTTTTTTTTTTTATTTTTTTATTCGCAATAAATGTGTATAATATAATATTATTATTATTATTGATGACCGCGCGCGGTCGGCGGCAATAACGATTCCGCGGCAGGCCGGGCGCGGCGGCGCCAGGACCTCTGGGTGTTGGCGGCATCGTCGCTCTCGGCCGGCGGTGTTGAGCGACGGGGGACGATGCGCGGTGGCAATATAATATAGAAACCTCGGTTTGCTGCAGTGATTGGCCCGTGCACCGGCTCCACCCATTTGGCCAGCGGCGCTCTTTCTCTCGCTCTCTCTCTCTCTCTCTATATATATATATATATAATATTATATTATGCGGAGCGAGTGTGTGTGTGTGTGCAACTTTCGTATATTATATTATTACGTATACGTCGTGCTCGAATATTGTCGACGACGTGCGATCGTCGGTTCGACGGCGGGTGTCTATGGCGGGCCGCGGAGGCTGCTGCACACAGGTATACGCACACAAGACCATGGTATATAATGTGTATATATATAACATTATATAGTAGTAATAGTACCGCGTACAAAACCGTAACCACGGTAACGACGCGCGAGGTTTCGGCACGGCCGCGCCGAAGAGAACTTCATTAGGGCGCCGGATTCCATATTATTATTATACGTATTATATATATATATATATATACCGCCGTTCAATCACGCCGCCGCCGTTCAACGCGCAAATCCCCGGGCCGACGAATACCGCACCGTCGCCGTCGCCGCATTTCGCCCACACGCATATATTTCGTAAAACGCCGTATATACACGCCGCCACCGTATTATAATAAATTATAAACAATATAATAATGATAATAAAACGTGTGGACGTATAATGTATAATATAATTATAATATTATAAATAGTATTATTATAGTCATATTATATAAATATATAAAAAAAAAAAAAAATGTATTTTTACGAAAACTCTGACAATTACAGGTATAATAATGTTTAATTTTACAAAATAATTATCATTTATATATTCTCAAATAGGTACTTTTAAAATCAGAATTTCTTAAAAAAATAAAAAGTAATTTAATTTTAAGACTATATATATAACGTATATATATTATTTTTTAAATCATTTTATACCATCGTCGCTGTCTCTCTCTCGTGAGAATAATAAATTTAATATCCAAAGAAATTATATAATAATATATAGAACATCATACATATGTATACATAATATATAGCCAAACGCATACGAGAGTATACGCGTGAAATATTTTTATTTATATTATTTTTAGTTTCAAATTATTCCTACTGTATGTGTATATCCATCGCACCAGACGCGGATTCAGGGGGAGCTATGGGTGCTCAAGCACCCCCTGTCGTTTGACCACCAATAAAAATTTATTTATTTATTAAAATAATTATTTAATTTTTTTTTTTTTCATAATTATTACCTATTGTAATTGTTAATTAAAAGTAATATTTTTGTTAAAAATGTTAATGTTGAAAAACTTTTTATACATAAATTAAAAAAAAAAAATAAGAAAGTATATAATCTCTACTAATAATTGTTTTTAGTTTTTTACCTTAGCACCCCCTGTCAAAATTTTCTGGATACGCGCCTGCATCGCACAATGTATACCTACATAATAAATGTGGTACTTACATAAAAACATTGGATTTTCTATACCTATATGAAATCGGATTTAAAAGTTAAAACTTAAAACAATATATTATTTACTCTAATTAATGTATATCAATATACGATATTGTCGATTATAAAATATAAATCTTAGTAGGTATTTATTTATAGTAGACATACATAATAAAATATTATATGTACGTGATGGGTTTAAGTATTTTTTTTATAAATATATAAATAGATGATAAATATTAAAAGTTTATTAATGGCTTTTTTATGATATAATACATATAAATATTATAACGATAGTCTATATATTATGTATAAAATGTAATACAGGAAAACAAATCTCACTAAGAACTGCAGAATTGTCTGATGTCAAATCTGACGAGCGCGGAAAGCACTAAAAGCATCGCGTTATGCCTTCTTAGAAAATGTATTATTTTCTTTTAGAATTCCGAATAAACCAGTAGAGATATATAATAATAATACAGCATATATAATATATTATTATTATTATTATTATTATTATTATTATTATTATTATTATTATTATTATTATTATTATTATTATACGTTGCAGATAAAATATTTTTTACAATCACATTAAATTATATATAACATATCATTAAAAATTAACACAGAAATACATAAACGAAAGAAATTTTTTTAAGAGGACAATATTTTATATTTTGATAAACATCAAATCTCAGATGACTTCGGTACGAACATCATAATATTATTTTCGACTTTCAATTTATAGTTTTATATTTTTTTATCTATTCATTTTTTTTAAAACTATATGTTATTCTTCCAAGACGAATTTAGATAAATTATGTATGCCGAAATGATATAAAAACGACAATATTATATAACTCATAATATATCGTATATTAATATTTTTATGTTTTGTATATAAATACGTAATTACGTAAAATTTACTGTAAATTTTACTGTATAGTTTGTTTTATTGGATTGCAGGCGAAAAACCGCACAAATGTCAGGTTTGCGGCAAAGCGTTCAGCCAGTCGTCAAATCTGATTACGCACAGCCGGAAGCACACGGGTTACAAACCGTTCGCGTGCGACTTGTGCGGCCGAGCTTTCCAGCGCAAAGTCGATCTCCGCCGGCACAAGGAAACGCAACACACTGATTTCCGGTCCGGAAGTCTTACGTAAGCTCTCTACGTCGAAGAGAAGAAAAACATAAAAAATAAAAAAAATAAAAATAAATCTCATATAAATACATATTATATATATATATTTTATATACAGGGTGATAAGAAATTCGTGTTTGTAAAATAAAATATTAAACAATCGGCAATGGGGTGACAAAAATATTATATAGATGGTACAATCCGAATATAATATTTTCTGAAACGCGAACTTCTGACCTGTATGTATATGTTATGTTATCCTTATCATCGTCGTGCACAAATAATAATATAATATATATTATTATTCGCACTAATACGTTTTCATTGTTACAATATTATTTATATAAACTATATTATAAATTGTATTTTTTTTTTTGTTTTTAAATATAATTCAAATTTCATTTTTTGTAAATTCGTTTCTCTAAGTATTATACGTATATATTATAATATATTATAAATCAACGATAAAGTTAATTTCCATTTCCATACCTAATATATTATAATAGGTATATAACACGTATAATTGTTATAATAAGTTTATAGATAATATTATTATCATACATATTATGGCGTATTGATTCGAGTCACTTAAGTCGTCGAACATAATATGTTCGTACGTAAAAATAATAAATATTACCTATATATATTATTATATTTATACGTATGCCTATAATATATTCAATATTTATAAATTATAATATAATATACCTATGTAATGTCATAAATTACATTGTATATATTTATTCGTAATAATATTCTGTATTTATACGCGTATATATTATAGTTATACCTACCTATCGTCTAAATATTATATAACATAATATAATATTATACGAACGCGCTTTTAATAATATATTATGATTTAAATATATTATTATGTTAGCTGTTTTTTTGTTTTCATTTAATATATTATTACAAAAAGGATATAATAAATATATTTATTAATTCCTTATTATATTTATTTTTATTATTATTATTATTATTATTATTATCATCATCATTATTATTATTTTTATTTCCATCATTATTGTTTGTTTATTTTTTACCTTAAATAGTTACCTGTATAATTATTGTCTAGCTTTATGGTAAATATAATAATTAAAAAAAAAAAAATTATTTAATGTATCTCGTTTGATGTTTATAGGTAATTGAAGAATGTTTTGTTTCGTTAAATAAACGAATTTATTATATTTTAACATAATTTATTTTATATACGAGTACGCATCACCATTGGGAAATATGAAAGAAATAATAATTTAAGTCATTATAATATATATACACATACGAGTGCATACATAACTATATCATGATGGTTATAAATTAAAAAATAAAACAAATTTCCTCTTACATCAATGAATCTATAATTATTTATATATAATTAAATATAAATTAAGATTAAAATTTTAACAAATAAATCCTATAGGTATATTTAGTTTTAATATAATATTGTTATGCATTATACTAATAATAAATATTTAATAAATGATATATCGTATAATGATTAATTTATATAACAAAAATTACGATAAATAATTATTATAAATTTGAAACGCGTTTTACATAAATTAAATATCGAGAATTATTATAATATGAAAATATTTATAATATAATATATCGTATTTTAACTATTATACCTATTTTACCTTATTATTATTATTATTATTATTATTATTATTATTATTATTATTATTACTATAATATAATATACTGCACTAAACGGACAATACGATCCTGTCATTCGCGGTTTCAGAGTTATTTCATCATCAATTTGTAAATGTATGCACGACTCAACATAAGCGAAAGTATATATATAGAAGACTTTGGGGGACTATAATTTAAGCTCATCAAATATTAAACGGTTTTTTTGGAAAGATAAAAATCTTTGGTGTGAATAATAGCTACTATATAGACAATATAGTAGTCGTATACTATGGACCATCGATCTGGATGAGCCTGCACGAGTCATCGGCCGCATATTAAGATAAAGCAGTAATACGACGCGTTTTCGCAAACACGTATAATAATTTTTATTCTCGTAAGAACTTTCTCGAATTTATGATAATATTATATTACGTTAAGTTAATAAAATACGTAAAATTCATAAGCAAATATAATTTGTGAGACAATAAAACCAACGTTATAATGAATAGGTGCAGTCAGAGTTTTTCAACGAATAAAAATAGATATACAATATCGCAATTCGTAAAGATAAGAAAATATGTCAGAACTTATTACATTGATTACCTATAAAGTTATATATTATAACCGTAAAGGTAAAGATCATTTAAATATTTTATTATAAATTTATAACTACCTATAATTATTAAATATATAAGTCGTAAATAAAAACTAAAAAATTTTAACCATTTTATTATTTTACATATTATATATGATAATAATAATAAATTTATATACCTATAATGAATGAGCGGATACAATTTTGAAACTGTTACTTTGTTTGATTTTAAATTTTAAATAATGGTTATAATTTATTTAATATATACACGTATAAATTAAAAGTTTAATTACTAATTTATAATCAGTTATACACATAGAACAACTAAATAATACGCTCAGAATCGTCTTTTCGAATCATAATCAAAATATGTACAATACACTGCAATTCTATATATTTTATACCATTATCCTTTTCACATTTTTGTATGCCGTTTTTTTCCATTTGATTGAGAACCACACTAATATGTCAAATCCATATACATATATGTAGGTATCTATAGTAAATTAAAAGTTAATTTAAATAAAAAAAAAAAAATTTGATTAGTTATAATTTTATATATTATATGGTGTAAACTATAAAAAATAGAAAAATAATAGTTATATACGTATTGTATAATAATTAATATAATAAAGTGACGTATTTACGGAGGTAGGTTAGGTTAAATATCACCCCAGAGCCTTTTTTTTTTTTTACTTCATTCGTATTCCGTAATACCATAGGATAGAATAATACTATACCTACATTCATATTATCTTTAATCGTGGTAATCACGGTCCTATAGATTATTGGGTATTACTGATCGGTCTGATGGTCGTCTGTTTTCAATAGTAATGTGGCGAGACACTTTGTTTCGATTTGTCTCGAAAATCACGAAGAATAGACATTATTTTGTGATATACGCCTTATTATGAAAATAAATGTATAATATTATACGAGTATAATATTTATATATATATGGGTATTAATTTAAGTAAAACCGTGGCCCTTAAATATGCACTTACGAAAATGTAATGTATGGGAAGAGTCAGAAGGGAAGATGTAATGTAAGTATGTAATATTTTATTTCATATCACCCACTTGAAAAAATCAAGTGATTATTATTGCTAGTCTGCTAGATATGCCACTAAATTATTATATGAATATTTTACTTAAATTAACTATGCATACTCTAATATTCTATATTACTCTATTATAATAACTATAATAAATGATAAAATAATGATATAAATTAATACCTGAATACACATACAATATAAAATATAATACATATTTGTATACGCACTATACGCGCAATAATTTGAAATCGACCGTGAAAAAGATAATAAAAACTTTAACTTCTTACTTAGGTATATAATATAATGCGGCTTCTTTAATTAATAAAATATGAAAAAAATAGTTGTTTAAAAAAAAAAAACTATATAGCTTTATTTCTAATATGTATAATTGTATATATGTATTAGGCGTGAGCGGCGTCTTCGGATGCTGCGTTCAGAAGGTTTTCGTCGGTATCTGATCGAGGCGATTATTATTATAACATCTCGATGGGGTTTGGTTCGCGGTTAAAAGTGATTTGACTCGTGTAGAATTTAATGATCTGTTATCTGTTACTAAATTATAATGATATACATATGACATAATTATTGGTTTATTAGTCAGTTTTATTATATAATATACAAATTGTACGCAATTGTAATTGAAGTACACTGCGAGATAAACTTATATAAATATAATTTTCAAATTTTGACACGATTTTTGTATAATTAATACCTACTATTGATGTATAATTTCACTAAAATTAAATTAAAATTAAAATCTAGCTGAGGAATTGTTTCCTCAGGAGGTGTACAAACTATCTCAAAATAATATAGTTTTTTGTTTTTATAATATTAAAGGAATATGTTATATCTTGTATTCTTTGAGTATACTTCAGTAAAATTTTCACACCTTAGAACCCAAAACTGTCAATTTTATCAAAGATTATATATTTATATAATATAAAAACGAAAATTTTACGAAATATTTAATGTCCTATATTTTGTAAAAAAATTAACGTAACGGTTCAAAAATTATATATATATATTATGTATGTGAATATCCAATAAAATTTTCAAAACTACAAAATTGCCCGAGTTATCGTGAAATATTGAAATCGAATTTCAGTTTTTGTGAAAAAGGCCGTTTTTAGTCATTTTTTCGTCGTTTCTTCTATCGCATAAGGTCAATTTTTCGAAATTCAAAAAATGACCTAAATAAAGAATTAACTACATCCACTTTTCAATCGGAAACGTAGGCTATTCATGAAAATCGGAGTATTATTTCGGGTAATAAAAGTGTCTTCAGACATAAAAAAAAGAAGACCAAAAAAAAAAAAAAAAAAGACACACATAATCATTGTAAAACCAATATTTATTTTTCGCTTCGCTCAAAATGTAAAATGGGATATATAATAATGTACCTATACGAGCGCGGTCGTTGGACATGCGTCGTTCGATATAGTTTAGGTAGAAAAAGATAATAATAATAATAATCTAAATACCCATATAAATATTATCGATCTAAGTCGTGGATATAATATATTTTCGAAAATCGAATAGAGATACCCTCCTATACCTTTCGAATTTATTTTATTATATTTTATATATATCTCATATTAAAAAAAAACACGTTCCGATCATCAAAATATATATTTACATAAGCTATCGTGTAAAGATTATATACTGTATACGTATATATATAATATATGCATATAATAACATTATCGGTAATACGCGTATACGTGTATTATCAATATTATATTTTTGAATAAATGATTTTTTTTTTAATAAACTTAAACGCGTCCGATGCATTTTTATCTTCTTTTTATTATATATCCGAGGATTTTATTCCCTTTCGTATAGGTACTCTCTCTTATTCTCTCTTTTCGTCCCTTCAGCTCGCATTTTTCCATCTCGCCGTCGGCGCCTTTTCAATCATTTTATATATATATGTATACTTATCTATATATATATATATATTTATTATAATATATAGTAAGGGTCGGGGGTGGCATCATCGCCGTATATAATAGGTATATATATATATATATATAGCGAGTACGTGCTGCAGCAGGTTTTCCATCGGCAGGTTTTTCCTCATCCGAATATTATATATGCGCTTATATATATTATATAAGTATAATATTGCAGCTTTTGAATGTATTGAAACGGTCTTTGCTGACATTTTTTTTTTTTTTTTTTTTTATTTTATTCTGTTCGATTTTGCTTCCCCGACAATCCCGCAGAGATATTGCGCATATACATACATTATATACATATATACTTTCCTCTCTCTCTCTCTCTCTCTCTGCACTCCCTCCCACAATATCAAACGTATACATATATACCATACTTCACCGGATGAATTCGAAATCAATAATAACGCCTACATATTTTTATATTCGTCGCTACCCCCATTTACTATATACATATATAATACATACATATATATACATACATATATATATATATATACGTAATATTCTCCGAACGAACGCGAGTTCTGCGTGATTCCGCGCGTTAAATCGTCGAGATATATTATTTTATATATGTGCGATTGGCAAACCTGTCGACGTGTATATAATACAATATATATATATAGACGTACGAAAACAATATGCAATAAAATATTTATTTATATATATAATATTATGATATACGTGTCAACGGCCGAACAGGGATTTTCGCCAAACGGTTATGAATTCGCAATACACACATCATCATATACGTGTATGGACGAAGAATATTCGGGAATGCCATGTATATAGAAAAAGAAAATTAATCGATTATTATTGTATGCTATATTATTTAATAATATTATATAATATAGGTACGTGTATGGTGAATATTGTTTTTCGAATTATTTTGGAAGGGACACACGACACTGCGATCTTATATAATATAATATTCTCTCGTCCCTATAGACTCTATTATATCTATCGACTGGAACGCGCGACGACGATTTACGAATATATTATAATACCTAATATATAAGTGTATTCGTATTATAATATTATTATATAAGTGAGTGTAATATATTGAATTTGTATTAGAAATCTTCCGAAATATAATATATATATATATATTATTATATGAAATCATAAGTCTTTCTGTGTAAATTATAATATGTTTTTTCTATCGCGTTGGGTTAATTTTGAAAAAAATTGAAAAATGACTTTTTTATAGTACCAAACTATTATCAACTGTATCTACTTTCTAACCGGAAAAATATGCTATTCTTAAAGATCGGAGCATTATTTCGGGTAGAAAATGTGTCTTCAGACATAAAAAATTAAAAAATAAAAAACACACATCATTGTAAAACCAATACATTCTTCGCTTCCCTTAAAAACTAAAATATATACAATATTATTATTCAAATAATATTGAAATATTTACATTATTAATTATTATACTAAATTAGTTAAATCTCTTCAAAACTTTGATAAATTATGACAAAATAAATAGCTGCATATTTTATAAGAATATACTTTATACAGGAAAAGTATCTATAATACAGTTATTTTATTATTTTATAATATTAATTTTAATATATTATTATTATTATTATTATTATTGTTGTTATTGTTGTTTTTGTGACTTATTTTAAACGGGTAAAAATACATTATACTTTTGCAGTATAATTTATTAATCTTCTATTTTGGGTACATTATACTTATACTACATTTGGTATCCGTATAATACAGGTATATGCGGTTTGCGGATACCGCTACCGCAGTTATAATACAATAATTATTTTTACAAGATAACTTTTGAATATTGTTTCGTTGTATGTAATACATACGCACACAGATTTTTAACGAACGAGGCACACGATATAATTATATAATAGTATTATTATATATTAATTTAATGCTCTCGGTCGTGTAATGTGCGATGTTTATTCGATTGTTTCAACAACAGCGCCGCTCGGTTATTATAATTAAGTATACAGGATAAGCAAAATATTGTGTTGTGCAAATATACAACTCATGGCTGCAGATAACAACCGGAATGAAATGCACAGCGTTTTTATATAAAATAATATTATACACATCATCCGTAACACCCTGTGTGTACAACACAAGGTTTCGTATATATTACAGTTTAATTTTCAGTTGAACTTCGAAAAGTTTAGACGCTTTTATTTTTATACAATTTCATTATGGTAATTTAAAAAAAAAAAAGAAAAAAAAAACGTTTTCTCATTACTTATACGCACGTCTTCTTCCCATAACGCTCTAAAGAAGAATATTATATGCTTGTCGAAAACTCCGGCGCGTTTTCGCGATACGAATAATTTACATTTTATCCCGTCCCGAGTTGCGTTCGATTTTCGTCTCTTATTATTATTATAATATAATATACCGGTATAAAACTCTTTTGGAATACAATATAATACCAATAGGTTGTATTTTCACACGGCGAAAGAAAAAGTATATAAATAAGGTACTATGTATTATGATCGTATAAGACATATACATAATATAGACTCGTATATAGACTGTTAATAATGTTGCAAGTATAACTCGAGACGAATTTAAAACGTTTCGAGAAACAAACAATACGAGAATAATATTATATTATGCTAATAATTATACTAATAATTATAATATATAATCATGCCTATACATATTTTAATATATTAATATTATATTTACTAGAGGTGGGTCGAACTGTTCGAAGTTCGAAAAATCGAACCGAACTTTAAGAGTTCGAAAATCCAACTTAAGTTACCAAAAACCGAACTCGAACAAATTTCGAAATTTTATAATTAGTTCTAACTTTAAAATAGTTTGAACTCCAAAAAATTTCGAATCCTTCAAATATTTTCGAACAATTTGGTGTCCAGAGTTCATTTTTAAATTTTTATTTTGTCAACTATCTATTTTATCAGCAAAAAATGCAATCGTATTTCTTATCAAACAGAAATGTTCGAGTTCGAGTTCGAAATCAAACTGAAGTGTTCGAGTTCGAGTTCGGTTCGTGATCATATTTTTGAGTTCGACCCACCTCTAATATTTACATATATTGTCTTTTTCTGGTTTTTACCACGTATATTATATAGATTTGTTTCGACGGAATAGTTCAAAAAATGTGTAAATTTGTAACTATATTCTCTGTAACAACTGTGCATAATATTATAACTGATATATAGTGTTTTACCAGGTTTATCCATAGTCAATAACTTTTTATCTATTAAATATTTTTAAAATATGATTTTTGGCTTTTGCAATTTATTTATGTATATGTAACATGTAAGTCACATTTTTCATTATTATATATATTTTTTTAATATTAATTTAAATTTTATGATAATCAATTTGAAGCCTTGATTTTTCTCAAAATTATAAAATTTTAAATTGAAAAAACAATGTAAAGTTCAAACCTATAGCTAAATGAAAAAAAGGAAAAAAAAATGTTTTTTATTTGGCTAATTAAACGGAGAATAATGTATTAGCACTATCAGCAAACGGGTTTGTTTTGAAACGCTGCAGTTTACATGGAATATAAATTGATTATATAATATTGAATTTACTTAAATTTAAAAAAATTATAACTAAGTTATGATATAAATACTTTATAGAAATTAACAATTAAATTGTTAATAGTTTTAGAAAAATAAAATTTATTAATTAACAACTACCTGAGAATTTTAATAAATTAATAAATATGAAAACATAAATTTTACTTTTTAGATTCTGAGCGAAGCTATTTGTTTTTTTTGTTTCTTTTTTTATACATATAGTATTTATATGGATTTTTTTTATTATATTACATTATTTTACAATAATGTTAAATAAAATTGACAAAAATGTTGAAAATTTTATTGAAGCTAAAATACATTTTACAACTCAGTTCCAATTAATTGTGAATTATTTCATTTACGATTTTTTTGTTATTGCTGTTTTAAGTATAAACAAGAAGAGCTGATACTCCTGCCGCATTCGAAAAAAGTATTTTGAGCGAAGTTCTGTCAGATATGGGCATTTAAGTGACTCATTTAGGGGTTTTATGATAAATGATTTATAGTGAATAACGTAGATAAATAATTAATAAATGTAAAAATTTTGATCGGTATACATAATATATATTATCTGATGAACTTCGTTCAAAATCGTTATCACGAATGTAATGATTTATCATTGCATTCAAATTGTAATCAAAATTCAACACTATATCCTCTTTACAACTGTATCCATTTTCCCCTGATTTTTCTTTTGATTTTAACTACAGAAATAAAGAAAATTATAATAATGAAAAATGTTGATATAAGGTACATAATATATATATATATAGGTATTATACGCATATCATAAATTACATATTATTGGCCAATATACGAATTTTACCGTAATACCTGTGGCCCTGTGCCTTAATATTATTTTGTCACGTCAAATATTTATACAACTAATAATATATCGCACAAATCAAACCGTATAATATTATATATGTGTGTATATTATAATATCGGCGAGGGTTGAACTCACGTCCAAACTTTATAACTACTATAAATATATTAATATATGTACATTATATAGTATAACGGACAATCGATAAACATATAATATACCTGTATAGAATTGGATTATCGTGTCTTCGTCGCGTGGAATTTAATCGGTCGGAATTTGTAAAACGGACAGGCTATACATATAATAATATTATTATGTTGTATATTATTTTCCAATCGCGAGAGAAGATTTACACGCGTTGAAAACGTCATCCGCTCGTAAGATCTAATATTATCTTTATATTATATAAATACGATTTTTTAGAGTTTATTTCGAGCGATATACGTTATAAGCAAAGAACAAAGTCCGATACACTCGTATCGTATGTGTATACTACAATAATAATAATAATAATATGATAATAGCCAAACGCGCGTTCGTTCGTTCCCAAGAGAAATCGCCAGACGAAAAGACAAATCCTTCTCGCCAAAATCGCATAATATGATATTGTATATATACAGGTATATATAATAATAATGTGTAAACTGGTCATGGTAATGGTCGTGTCCTGTTCCGTCAGAGATTACGCGCGGGTAAATTCGATTTCCCTCGTTTCGGCGCTTTAACCAGAAACGTGTCCGGGATTTATTTTTATTTTATTTATTTATTTTTATTATTTTTTTTTTTTCGCTATGTTTCGCGTTGTATACATTATATTATATTATATTATATTATGCTCGACCGATGGTCATCCCTTTGAAGTCGTTTAAACGACGACCCCGCGCCCGTCGAATTCCGCTCTACGCGCCATCGTTGCGATAACGATTTTGTACGCTTTCGTCCCCGTCGATTATATAATACGTATACACACACACATATATATATAATATGAATCGCGACGGGTCATCGTCGTTGCCGTCGAATCGATACTATATAAAATATTGTAATATTATACAGAAACATAAAGTTCGTCTGCAACTCCAAACCGGATAAAATATACAATTTCCACATAAATATTTACGTTTTTTTTAAAACGGTTATAAGTATTATACAAAAATATTTGCAGGTATATAACAAGTTATTTACGAGATGTACGTGAAGTCTCGTGTTTTCAACGTCCCGAAGACTATTGCGAATTGGTCTTATATTATTATATGGTAACAAAGGGACAGAACGCCCTGTGTTTCCGACTCTATACATATATAGGGCCGAGGAGGAAATCCCCACGGGCGAGGGGTGGTATTGAATATGGTGTCGTTTATTTTGATTGAGCCCGTTTGACGTTTTACTGCATATTATATCTAAATTCTAAATAATAATATAATATATAATAGTCTCGTTTTTATCGTATATAATAACTGTTATTAAATAACAAGTATACCTACACATATGTTTTTAACCGAATGACCAAACCTGCAAGATTCGATAAATTGCGACAAAACAGTTACCTGCTATTTCAATTATATTTTATAAAATATTATATTATCGCTGTGTAGGTATATACGAGTATATTATAATATATTATTTTGGATCACCTATTTACCTATACCTATACATAATACAAGTTTGCTCGTTCGCCTCACCGAAAACAAACTATATATTCGGTCTATAGACATGTTTTTCTCGATATAAGGTTATATAATAAGGTCGAATTATACTATAAAAAATAAAATATGCGTCATTTGTAAATTATTATATTTAAACGAATCAACCATACGCGCATAATGCATTATAATAGAATATATAAACTCTAAAATATAGTCGGTAATATTATTGTGGTTTATATTATAATAAATATAATATCGGATTATTCAAAACGTCGATGAGGTGATTTCAAAGAAGATTGAAATCAGCTATATCATCGAAAGGGTGTAAAATTATTCCCCCCCCCTCCGAAGTCGTATACCGCGTAAAACCTGCAATTCATAATATTTTATCACTATATATATATTGGCGATGATTGTAACTCGTATTGTCATAAAATCATAACATTTAATGTATAACCTAATTTTGTCGGATCTAAAATCATTAGTACTCTTGCCCCCATATACGAGATATTAAAATTTTTATCCCAAAGTATTATAATATAATATATAGAAAATATCGTCGTTGTTGAAACAGTAACTCAATTTTAAATTTTCCATTTTTACGTAAGTAGGTATATAATTTTATATAATATACCATTGTGACAATACATACGTATATAAAATATAGCTCTTGTTTCGTACATTTAAAACACTATTTTTGTTTACCAATTACAACATATACCTATAAATAACATAATTTGGACTACTCATGCTATATTATTTTATTTATTCGTGTATCGATTTATAACGATGAATTATGAATTATTGAGATTTTACCAATACAGAGCGATTGATAATATTTCCTAAGACTTCAATAACGAATATTTATTTATTTTTATATCTGTCTAGTGTCTATACTATATTATATGTGTACATATTATATTTGTATACAGAATACAGCTCGCATATATTTTATCTATACTGTGTAATTCAATTTTTTTAAATTTTATAAGAAGAGTTCTTGTGGATATTATATATAAATAAATAAAAACCCAAGTCCACAAAAAATGTAGGTACTTTATTATTTTAGTGAATACGTATTTCGACAACGATTTTATCATCTTCAGTACTAAACACAGACTGATCGATCATAGTTAGGTACATGCGCTTAAATATTTAGTGGTCTTGCACTTGTAAGTCATGAGTTGTATGACTTATTCGTGCGCGTCGAATATTATAATAATTTTAGTAAACAATTTTGTAAAGGACCTAAATCCCAATTTAATAAATTATTTTTGTTTTTTACCATTTCAATTGCTTCCCTAATATTTAGTTGGTTCTTGTTTCTTAGTTACTTGTTTATTTAATTTTATTAAAGTTATTATGTTGTGGTTTGTTTCTAATATGAGTTCTGCTATATTGGCGATTTTTCTGTTTCTTGATTTTGTGTATAATTCGTTCGAAATATTATTCGCGTTAGTGCGTTACGCCTTTAGCACGTTAAGTATACGCGGATACCTGTATTATATATAGTGTATACTTTATGTCTTTAATCATAATATTATGTAGAACGGGGGCGCGATATTTAAAACATTCTTAAGGGTAAGTTCGTTTTTAGGGTGGAAAACGAGTAAATTTTGAGAATATAATATAATAACTTTCAATTACGAGCATATTGATATATTATATTCGTATATTTATACGAAATATACGCGTCAGACTCTGCATTTGTCTTTAGTATAAAATATATACAATATATATGCACACAAAATAAATATATTTATACGTATTTAGATTTTTCGAGAAAAGTGTTTCGCCCGTATTATTATTTTTTTTCCAAAACATAAATTCATATATATACGTATATATAAATACGCGTGAGTTTTTATTGGTAAACGTCTAAGTGTACATATTATATAGGTATATAATATAAAACGTTTGGTGCGGTGGGCACAAAAGGATAAATTGTCGCCTTGGGAATCGTTCGCCGTATATTTAGACTTCAGCGAGATTACATTTTGATCTGATCATCCGACAGCATAGCGAATATTATATATTATTATTATTATTATTATTATTATTATTATTATTATTATTATTATTATTATTGTTTTATATTATGCTGAGACCGAATAACGGCATCACCGCGGAGCCCTTCCCGCGGTGGCCCGGGAAGAGTTCAATTTGAATAAAAAATATTGAATTTTTATTATGATCGTCATCATCATCATCATCCTCGACGTCGTCAACAGTACGCGTTTGATTATTTTACTTTTTCCCCGTCACGGAATATAATGTATTATATTATTATACCTATATAATATCATTATTATATGCTGACAGCCGTTTACCGAGCGTTATTATTATTATTAAATATTATTAATATCACACTTGCAAAGACTTACGCGCATAATAATGTAAAAAACAGGTATACACCCGTTCATAAAACGTCAATCAAGAGGACGACGTAAATGATTTATGAGTGTAAGACAAAAAAAAAAAAGAACTTTGTTTCAAATAAACGACTTAAAGTCACGGTACGATATTAATAAAATACTCGTTGAAAATTTGGAAAAAAAATTATTTTCAGCGTATTATATAATATTTTATGTTACCGACCTACGGTATACGAGTATTATATTCGAATACATAAAATAATAAATACAATTTTTCGTACTTTTAAATTTTCTATAATCTTCAAAACTATCTGAATTATATTATATAATATAAAATGTCAAAAAAAAAAAAAATAATAAAATACAAGGGAAGGGATATTGAAATCAGAGCATTATTTCGGGTAGAAAAAGTGTCTTCATACATTAAAAAAAAAAAAAAGAAAAAAAAGACACACATCATTGTAAAACCAATACATAATTCTAAAATAATTTCGTTATAAAGTTATTTTAAATATTAAATTTTACCATTAAAGAGTAGAATAGTCATACCAAATCGTATATATATATAGTAGTTAACTTGACTATATAATATTATATATGATTTTTGTCTGTGATATGCGGTATATGCGGCATACGTGGCCGAACCATGGTTAGGTTAATATAATTTAATCTTAATTTACCAATATAATAGTGATAATAATATGAGAGGATAATAGAAAAAATAAATTATATTCCTAGCGCGAAGAATATTATTACTTTCACTAAATACGCGCGTACACGTTAATAAATTTATTTTCCGTTGCGAATGTTCGCGCGTGCGTGTTGTACGTATAATATGGCACCGCGGCAGTCGAACCGCGCGACGGATGATATTTATTATCGTGCATATCTACGGAAGGGTCGAATTTAATTTCAGCAGGACTGATTTCCGACAGTATTAATCACTACATACTTATATATTTTATTGTATTAAATATGTTATGTGCCAGTCTGCAGGCGAGGGCGAGACCGGACGATTCCTCGTCTTAATACTTTTATATGCCGGACTTGATAGATGACCTTATGTATGTCATTGTATATACGAGTATGTATTATGTAATTTCCCGTGGCCTAAATTCGCGAAACAAGTCCTTTGCCGGTCCCTTATGTCCCGAGGGCAAAATATTATAATAATACGTGCGCGCGTATACACCGCGGGTTGTTTCAATGTAATATATTATTAATTTATTATCGTCCTTGTTGCAACACTGCAGTCGGGGAGGTATTGTAATAAAATCGTATCTGCTATATCGAATTATAATAATATACAGTTTCACTTCCCCTCGTTCGAATTTCGAGTATTGACATATTGTCATATTATATACTTATACATTTATACATATTTATAATATATTATTAGGTATATTCGTTAAAATTGTTCAATATGCATGTAATGATAAGTTATAACATCTATTTTTACGTCGCAGTCATTCAAATATGTATTTTTGTACTTTAGACGTGAGGTGTTCGTATTACATTTTATGCGTAAATTTATGAACACGCATTATAGATATGTTTATTTATATTGTATTTTTTTTTATTTATCATTCATATATTTTTAACTCGTAAGAATCTACAATAGTTACAATATAATGAAAATATAGTAATTTAGTTCATAACACGTCATAATAAATTAATAAAATTTTTTGTAAATACCAACCTCTACTTTTATAATGCATATTATTATTATACTATTATTATTGAGCGTTCACAACGGCACTATATATATATGTGGTAAAATTACTATATAACATAGGACTTTGGATATTTCGTAAAATTCTAGGTATATAATGTTTAATAAAATTATCAATTTTAGGTATTTAGGTCTGAAAATTTTACTCTGAAGTATACTTACCGATACTTACATATTCCATAACATTATATCAAAATATTAGAAAAATCTTTAGTTTCAATTTTTTTTTATAGCTGTTTAAAATTGATATTTTTAGTTTAAACGAAAATCTTAGAATCTATACGAATATTTTTCTTATTATTTCTCAATATTTTTACAATAAAAAATAATAAAAAAGCCAAAAATTTTGGAAAATTTTATTGAAACATACCGACATAATAATATGTCTAAACTAATTTCCAAAATTTTAGAAAAATCTAAATTCAATTTTTTTTTATATGTGTTCAAATTTTAAATTTCAGTAAAATTAATTTATCATTTTCAGTAAATAAAGTATTTATATGGATTCTTCCTTTTATATTTCAATATTTTACAATAATGTTAAATAAAATTGACAACAATTTTTAGAATATGGGCAATTAGGTGACTATAGGGATTTTGCGAGCATTTATATTGAACTAAGAGATTTGAAAATTTTATAAGGTGTTCATTTATGGACTATATGTGTATAGTGTACTTATATGGTCCTTATAAAAGTGATACAATTTTGCGTTTTAAATATTTAATAAAAAATGTCAAAATTTTAATCAATATTATCAATATTACTAATAACATTATCTGACTGAACTTCAACTCAGAATCATTTTTTCTAATGCAATGATTTACCATTGCGTTCAAATTCTAATTAAAATTAAGAACTATGTATATGATTTGCAGACTTTAAAATTTAGAAATTTCCTAAAAATTTTCTATGATTATAATAAATATAGTATCATCCGTATGCGGTATTGAATGTGATTTCATATCATATTTACTTCGTTATGTAGGTAAATTAGATATATGATATTAAACTCTAATAATTATTACTTTATTAGTATATTATATTAGTTATTTATTAATTTATTATATTCTATTAACATTAATATTTATACTCGTAGTAATACAGATATTTATTATTAATTGAATCGATTTATTTAAAATAAATATAATTGTGATAAAAATTAAAAATATACAGAATTTTATTAAATTAAGCTTATATAGGACATATTTTTTTTGGATAAATTTATATAAATAAATTTTAAAATTAATAATAAAAATTACATAATTTAAAAAATAGAATATATATAAAAATATAAATAAACATATTATGTTATATAATATGTTATGTATACATAATATGTGTATGTATGAACTGTTAATTATATTTTTTCTAAAAGTATTTATTGCATTATATTAAAACATATATAAATATATAATATATATATGTAAGAACGAAAGAAGAGAGGTGTTCTTAATAGCAATACTCCGATATTAAAATAATAAAAATTTAATGAAATTACAGAAAATTAAACTAAATTTTTTCGATAAAGTGTCAGAAATAAAATACGGATTTTTACATAATTCCCAATTTAATTTGATATTTTATATATATTGTAAATTATTGACTTTTTTTCCAATTGTATAGTAAATCTTGTCCTTCTTCATGCAACCACTTTGTCATAACTAAAAAATAATTCATTTATAATATAATTCTAAATGTGTATTACATGTAATTATTATTAATGCAAAGTACGATTATTTCTATTAAAAAAAATATTAAAATATACAAATATATATTGTGTACTATTTAAAAATTAATATTCTTAAAAAAATTATTTAAATTAAAAAAATATTTATAAAATATAAATATAAAATATTTAGATATAACTTATTATAATTTAATAATACACTGATAATACTAACTCCATTTATTTCCTTTTAACACGGGACAAGATGCATGGACACTTCCTTCATGCAAACTACCATTAGAAGTATGCAAATTATAAAAAACTAATGCTGCTCCTTTCTCCGCAGGAGATATTACATTTAACATTGGAAACGATGTAAAACCATCATCTAAAACGTCATTTAACTAAAATAAAATGCATTTAAATTATAAATTTCGATTAAGAGTACAAGTATATCGTATATGTAATAATAACTTACGTAAAATAGTACTGTCACTAGTCGGTCACCGAATTGTTGGAAATAAGGATCATACTATAAAATTATCAGAATAACAAATTTATACATTGTTTTGAATTATTCACAATATTTTTTTTAATTTTATTTATACCAAACGCGTATACTACAAAAAGAAGAGCTGATATTCCTGCCGAAGGGATACAGCTGTGCAAATCATAGTGTTAAATTTTAATTAGAATTATGAATGCAATGATAATCCATTGCAGAACTTCGCTCAAAATACTTTTTTCGAATGCAGTGGTTTATCATTACATTCAAAGTTCAATTTAACTTAAATAACACTATGTTATGCACACCTTTTGTATCTCTGCGGTAGGATTAACAGCTCTTATTTTTTATACTTTAAACAGCTATAAAAAAAAAAGTAAATGTAATAATTCACAATTAATTGAAACTGAGTAAAGTAAAATATATTGTTAATTATGCATAGTAAAGTAAAATGTACTCGTATTTAAACTTCAATAAAATTTTCAAAAAAATATTTGTAAATTTGATTTAATTTTATTGTAAAATATTGTAATATAATAAGAAAAATATATATGAATATTGATTTTACTGAAATTTCAACTTTAAACACTAATTTTTTGGATTTTTTATTAATTTTTATTTTAAAAGTATTGACAAATAATAGGAAGAATATTCGTATGGATTTTAGGATTTTCGTTGAAACTAAAAATATAAAATTTAACAGCTACCTATAAAAAAAAAAAAAAAAAAAAAGCAAGAGAAGGGATACAGGTGTGGAAAGGATACTGGTGTGCAATCATAGTGTTTAATTTTAATTATAATTTGAATGCAATAGCAAACCATTTCATTCGAAAAAACGATTCTGAGCGAAGTTTAATCATATAATGCCGTATTTCGTCATTTTTTTCAATAACATTTTCGATTAACTAAAGATATCAAATTTAAACAGCTATAAAAAAAAACTGAGACTAGGGACCTAAAGACGAGAATTTTACGAAATATTCAACGTCCTATATATTTTCTGGAAAAATTAACATAAAAGTTCCAAAATTTTACCACATATATATATAACTTATGCGAATACTCAATAAAAATTGTAAGTCTCTAACTTCAAAATTGTCTGAGTTATCGTGAAATATTTGAACCGAATTTGTCGAAATTTCAGTTTTCGTGAAAAATACCGTTTTTCGTCATTTTTTTTCATTTTGCCCTATAGCTAATTCTAGATAATAGGAAAAAATCACATTCCTAACACTATTATGCATATATCACTGAATGTTTCCTTTATTCTTATTATAGACCTTAGTTTTTGATCTATGATCTATGATCTGTGAATCTGTGATATGGCCAACACCCAGAGGGTGCTCAAAGACTGAAGTATTATGAGACTTACGATAGAAATTTCTGTTTATAGATGGTTGCTATTAGTTTCAATAATATTATTATTACTTTGGTTGCTATTAGTAATAATATTATTTATATTATCACTATGGTTACTATAATAAACAAATTTAGCTTATGAATCAAATTCGTCGAAGAAAAAATGTCCTTTTTCCGTTATTTTTCCGTCCTTTTTTTTCTGTCGCATGTGGTCAATTTTGAGAAATTCGAAAAATGACCTTTATAAAGTACGAACTACATCCAATTTTCAATCGAAAACATGTAACATTCGTGAAAATTGGAGCATTATTTCTGGTAGTAAAAGTGTCTTCAGACATAAAAAAAAAAAAAAACAAAAAAAAAGACACACATCATTGTAAAACATTACAAATCCGCTCAGAATCTAAAATTAGGCTAGAGATTGTTCTAATATCCACTAAATTCCACTTTCCTTCCAGAAACAAATACTACCTATTTGTGAAAATCAAAGCATAATTCGGGTGGTTAAAGTGTCTGAAGACATAAAAATCAAAACAAAAAAACAAAAAACAGAAAAAAAGAAAGACACATATCATTGTAAAACATTATTTACTTCGCTCAGAATCTAAAAATAGTAAAAATAAAGTTTATAATAGTTTATTGGTAATTATTTTATAATATAAACATATGTCAAAAATACATTATTTTTACGTACATAATAATCTGAAAACGCATCTGGGTGATAAGAATAATGACCACCCAAACCATAATTAACTATTTGATAATTTTCAGCGAACGTGGTAGTACATTTAGTAATTAATTCAATGCGAGTGTTTAGTGAACTCAGATATTTAACTTCATTTTCCTTAGATAAAAAACAAAGTTGAGCAGAACGAGTTTTTTCGATCAACAAAATTGTATCTTTTCCAGTAACTCGTGCTTCACTCATCTGTTTAAATATTTGTATTTGTAATATTATTAGCATTTTTGATTTAATATAATTTTAAGCTTTAACTTATTTTTCATTTTATAATGGTTACCTACCAATATAATTAATTATATTTATATCTACAACATAATATTAAATAATATGTTATAAAAAAGTTTCATTATAATACGAGTAAAGATTATTAGATTAATTATATTAACCAAGATGCAATAATAAATTTTAATAATTTATCAGTTAAACAAAAATTACATAAAATAAAATTAGGTTTTATTATTATATACATATTAATATTTATCAGGCGTGTATCCAGAAAAATATTGTGGGGGGGGGGGGGGGATCAAAAATTTTTAAACGTTTTGCAATCATAATTATAATGTCTATGAATTATGAACTAATAAAGCATTAAAATTAATTATTTATTTAATATATAAAAGTGAAACAGTACCTACATATATTTTCTTTATATATATATATTATATATTATAAAAACTTGGGTCATGGGGGGTCTAAACCCAACCCTTTCCCCCTGTAAATAAGCCACTGATATTTATATTATGTCTCTTGTACAGTTGTACCTATGTTATATATATATTATATTATATACGTTTTTATTCGTTTATATTTTAACATAATATTAATTATAACTAATATAAATTAATAAATTAAATCAATCATCATTACAAATTAATTGTAATATTTACAAAATTTAGTTTAATTTATCGAAAATTGGAAATTTTATAGTTGTACTTTATAAATGCAGGGGTGTATTGCTGGGTATACGCGGGTATACGCGGGTATACGGCGTATACCCGGACCCCAATTTTCGGATTTATGCGTATACCCATAAGAAAATGCGCCTATTATGGGTACACGCTAACTAAAAATGTATACCCATAATGCACGCTTTAAATTTTATCAATAAAATAAAATTAAAAAAATTAAAAATATATAATTTTATCCGATACAAAAAAATGTTTTTATATAATTCGTTACTATTTTAGTATTTTATCTTGCTCTGAACTTCCGCACCGCTCACGAACAAGTTCGCATTAAATTCGATTAAATTATTCTAACTTCGGAAACTAACGAAGATGGTAAGAATTTGTCGAGAGTGTATACATGGTGTATACACCAAATTTTATCAATACTGGTCGTCGTTGTGACTTTACGGTGGCGGTAGTAATACCTACTATTGTGATTGATACCTACTTTTGTAATAATTTTGTAGCAAAAAACCATTTTCCAATTAGCGAGTATTTAAGTTTAAAAAATTGTTATTTTTGTTTTAAATATTATGTTTATTTCGTGTTATTTGGAGCGAAGCGAGAAAAAAATTTTGGGGTATATTCTATCCCTTTTAGGAGCGTATACCCATAAATGTATTTACCAATTCACCCCTGTAAATGTATCTAATATATTAAAAAACTGTAAATATTTACTGTTTTCAACAATATTCTATAACAGCTGTTGGTGTGTTAAACGAATAATGGTGTTGGATGATGGTATTAGATATCTAATGTTGTGTTTTCCTAATGTTGTATTTCAATACAATGATATGTCATGTCATTCGAATAAACGATTTTGAGCGAAGCAAAGTTCATTATAAGTATAGGCACTGATTATAAATAAGTACCTAATTATATAATGTTAACATATCTAGTAAAATTGATACATTCCTTAAATTAAGTTAATATAAATATAAATGTAACTTTTCTATAATTGTGTAGGTAACGTAGGTATGTAAAATATCTATATGAGTATATCCTATGCAGTTTTCTAATAAAGACTTATTCATTAATGAAATAAAATAAATAGGATAAACATTTTCGAAATTAGTTTCCTTGGATATTGTCAAATTTTTATAATTTTTAAATGAAATTTTAAAATATTTATACTTAATTTAATTTAATTATTAGAAAAATTGTTTTAAAAATAATGTTATTAAGTTATGTCATCTTTGTAAACGTAGGCATACAGCATTAATATAAACACACAAATTAATTTAAAACTAACATATTAAATTAAAATACTAAATATTTTATCAATTGACAATACTCGTATATAAACGAAGTAATACAATTAGGGGACGTGTGGTATAATCCGCGTATTACCTAGGTGTTAATCAACGTAGCCAGGCATTCGACAGCAGATGGGTTACCACACCTGCGAGATACAAAATAACTGCCTCGACTACTACCATCCCCCCTACCAGGCATGGCAGAAACCCATAAGTTGTCTAGTAGAAATTCTGCCAAATAAGCGTTCGAACAGATCTCTAGGTCTCTCCCGGATAATAATGCCATATTCAATTACATAGAATCACTATAATATTTTATATTTTAAAAATGTTTTCATATTTTTTATTGTACATATTTATAAGGCATTTGATAAAGTTAATCATCAAATTGTATTTTGTAAATTGGAAAAAATTGGTATTTGTGGTCCATTTTTATCATGGCTTAAGTCTTTTATCCAAGAGCGTCGTCAAATTGTAGTTTACAAGGAATTTTGGTCTACTCCATTTCATGTTACCTCAGGAGTAACTTGAGGTCAAGGTTCCCATTTAGTACCTATATTATTTCTAATTTTTATAAATGATATCAATTTTCCATATTGTTCAAAATTGTTGTTTGCGGATGATATTAAATTATTTCGTATAGTTAATTGTCTAGAAGATGCAGTTTTTGCTTCAATCAATCCGATTTAAATTTCCTCTATAAATGGTGTGTTGACAACTACTTTACTCTTAATATTAATAAATGTCAAATTACAAATTATGCTAAAAATACACCATGTAATAAAATGATACTCGTATATTGTAATTCTATATTGAATAATTATTAATATTTTTTGATTATATTATATATAAATGTTTATATTATATTTATATATAACGTATATATATATATATAGGTTTGTATATGTTTTATCTACCTTGAACGATTGTTTAATTAATTAATCTAATTTTGTAATTGGGCAGTGCCTGTTTAAATAAATACCTAATTATAATTTTATAAATGCTCCTTTTACATACCATTCACAAATACATATACCTATGGCAAATTTTAAAATATTTACTAAAAGTGACAAATAGATATGTATACTTGCATTTTCCAAAACTAATGGTATTGTATTCTCAATTTCATTTTCATATATAACATCGTGGTAAATTCGTACTATTGGATCATCACTAATAAATTCTTCTTTAAATGGCATTAATATATGAAAGTATGAATTCTTTGAATTGTATTGACATATTAAATGTTTTGTCAAAGTTCTTGTAGAAACACCACGTTTACATAAATCTCTTACTTTTTCATCTATCTCATCATTAAATATCTATAAATATAATTATATTTAATATTTCTCATATAGGTACCTACTACTTAGCACTATAATACGTCTATACAAATATTAAATATAAATTATAAATTATAATATTATATATCGAACATTGTATCTGTTAAAAATATCTGCCAAATCAAACTTCAATACGTCATTTTTCATGAGACGATTATAATGAGCGACATGTCGTGTTTCTTTTAATTCGGTATAAACGTTCATATTGTATAATGGAGAAAAACTTAATCCTATCACACACAAATTAGGGTTATATGATTATAGAATATTAAAAAATATGTATTTGAACCGAATGCAATGTATGATATGAGATATTCATCATACCTGTGTACATTGACGAAGATATTGTATGCAAATATAACTGATCAATATCTACGCAATTTGGACGTCCATTTTTTATCCATTTATTATAAGTTTCATTAGCCCATTCCAGAACTCCGTACATGTCATGACTTTTTAAACAATATTTTAAGATAACGTGACATTCACAAACTAAATATACAAAATATACATTTCTTTATATAACTGACTAATTGTAAATTGTTTGAATATTATTTGAACTACTAATTTAACTCACCGTCCAGTTCATCTCCGATATTTCGGTTTTTATAAAAACCTGCCGCCATATCAGATGCGGAAATATCATAAAATATTTGAAGCCTTCTTATACCGTTGAACGCCAACATTATATCGTTTTCATCGACGACTTGTTCGTTGTGTATTATAATATTCAAAGCTTTATAGTTTATAAAAAAAAAAAAAGATTTACACATAAACTACACTAATTTACTAAATATTTATACGAATTTGAATAAAATTAGTAATTACCATCTACAGATTCTCTATTATTCCTTAATTTTTTAATTTTAGTTAATACCTGGACAACGTGTGACATAAATTTCAAACAATTAATATGATCGTGTAAGTAGATATTATATTGGTTGTTTTCTGTAAAATTATGCCGCCATTCATAAATTGTTGCTAAATAACTAAAAGTGTAATATTCAAAAATATTATTTGTTGTTATAATACATATTATAATATTATATGGGTACTAATATTAAAATAAGTTTTTTTTACACCCTCTGTATATTTTTTTTCACTTATAAGTTTAATTATGGAAATGTTAACGGATACAATAATTATTTATAACACTGTAAATAATAATTTTTTTCAAATTTTTATTTAACTAAATTTACTTGTTTAATTCGTCTAAACGTTTCGCCTCCAAAGCCAAATAATTGTTAAAGGAATCAAACTGTTTCTTCTGTAAATCATATAATTTATTTAATGCTACTTGTGAATTATGCAACATTTGCTTGCCTTCAATATAAAATAAGAACAACGACACAAATATTAATTTTTTTATCATATTTTCACACTATATAATATTATTATAGTCTATTCTATACAACAATTGTATTCCAATTAAAACTATAAATGATAAACATATTTCATACAGAGTTTTAAACGAACATTTTTATAGGTTTTCCTGTGCCCTAACATTATGTGAAGCGATTTAATTTATATAATTAATTATATAAATTTTAATTATTGCAATTATTTTATTTTATTCGTGTTTAAGCTGAAGTCACACCGAATACATCGTTATGTATTATGTCATTTAATCAAAGAAAAGTAATTTTAATATTAATTATTATAAAATAATTTTTTTTTTTTTTTTTTTTTTTAATAGCATATACAGATGTTAATATGTATTTCGTGTGACCACAACAATTAGGGAACATATAGCGTACAAATCGTCCATTGCGTATATATACATAGCGTAGCACTCCGTGTGTCCTCAGCTTCACACAATGGTTATTGGAAAAAATTAATGGTTAAGTACCTATGAGTTTTATTACCTAAGAGTAATAAAATAACCGTGTATGATTTATAATATTATTTTATTATAATACAATATATTATTTATAATACCGCAATCACAATGTAAGTACACTATGAACAGTTGTTATGTACGCGTATAATATCTCAAATTTGGTATTGTATATCACATATGACATAATATATTAATATTGTACTATAATATAGTAATGACTCTTTTTAAAAGTCAATATTTATTTGAATATGAATGTCAAATTTTGCTATTTTCATGTTATACAATAAAAATTATTCGATAATTTTTTATACTACGGCTTGACAGGAATAATATATAAAAAAAAAAGTATATAATTTACGAGTTTTCAGATATTTTTATCACTTCTAATAGTGAGCATATACAACAGTATTATTATATACCTTTACAGTATACATAAGTCCCATTGTGGAAGTTGTACGATACGATAATTTAATATTAGATTTTTGCATAGAGAAAAATCTATGGGTATTCTACAATTGTGTTCTTTTTTGTAATTAAAAATGTTATAATATGCGAGACTTGAGTGGGCGAGTCCGGACGATTTGCTAGTCTTAAATTCTTAATACTATATTATACGTAATATGTATATATTAAAAATCAAGTCCAGCATATATATATATATACATTTTATTGTGTAAGTCACACAGAATACTTCGCTAGCATCATATACATAAGACATAACCTATAGCATTCCGTGTAGTCTCTGCTACTGCTTTACACAGTTGTTGTTGCGAAAAAATAAAATATGGTTTTATTGTATTATAAATAAGTACCTATTTATTTAAGAGTAATAAAATAACAATGGTTTATTTATAATTATTATTATAACAATTTAAATACACTATATAAACAGTTGGTATGTTTTAATGTCTCGAATTTGGTATTGGATTTCACAACTTTATACTACTCATATAATGTAACAACTAATCCCTGAATTATGTATCTTTTTATATTATATTTATATTATTTACGCCGTACGAAATTACGGCAAATTATAAATTTGAAAAATGTTCTAAATTATAAGTATTAAGTATAAATCAATTATCATACCTATCCTTATATTATAATAGAATATATTATTTATGTAGTTAATTAAATCATATACCATATACGTCATATTCGTTCAACCACGATTTATGAGTGAAATTTCTAGACGCAATCTATTATTTAAGTCACGATTAAATATCATAAACGGGGATTTGTCGACGGGCGGTGTGTTTAAATAAAATACAAAAAAGATGAGCTGATACTCCTGCCGCACAGGATACAAGTGTGCGAACCATAGCGTTTAATTTTATTTATAATTTGAATGCAATGATAAACCATTGCATTCGAAAAAACGATTCTGAGCGAAGTTCAGTCAGATTATAATTTTCGTTTGAACTAAAAATATCAACTTAAAACAGCTATAAAAAAAAATTTAGATTAGGGATTTTTCTAATATTTTAGTATGATGTTAATTAATATGTAAGTATACTTCAATAAAATTTTCAGACCTTAATACCAAAAATTGACAATTTTATCAAACATTATATACGTAAAAACGAGAATTTTATGAAATATTCAATGTTCAATATTTTGTAGAAAAATTTAAAAAACGGTTCCAAAATTTAACCACATATATATAATAGCTATGTGAACCTTCAAAAAAAATTTCAGGTCGCTATCTTAAAAATTGCTTGAGTTATCGTGAAATATAGAAATTGAATTTGTCAAAATTTCATTTTTCGTGAAAAATGCCGCTTTTTCGTCATTTTTTCCAAGTTTTTTCTACCGCTTAGGGTCAATTTTGAGAAATTCAAAAAATGACCTAAATAAAGTACCAACTAGATCCACTTTGCTACCGGAAACATACCCTATTCGTGATAATCGGAGCATTATTTCGGGTAGTAAAAATGTCTTCAGAATAAAAAAAAAAAAAAAAAAAACAAAAAAAAATCACACATCATTGTAAAACCAATACATTCTTCGCTTCGCTCAGAATCTAAAATGGGAAAAATTCGAATTTATAGATGTTTTTTTTTTCAAATATTAATTTATTAGATATTATAATTCAATATACTCGTACCTACTTATACGTATATAGTTATATTACGAGTATCCCAAACGTTTCGTACGTATAAATTTAATTTACTGAATTTTGATTAAAAATGTATTCCTTATATTTACTAATAACTAATGTATTATAATTTAATAATAATAATAATAAGACAAAATATGTCTTATATAATTACATAACAATATGATATTTATATTTAAACCTTATGCGTTGTCGTGATTGAAAATCAGATAATTTAAGTTTTTAATCATTTTTTTGTTTTATAAAATATTAAAGCATATACAAGTTTACGTTTTATATTACTTATAAATAATAAAATGATTTTAAACTATAATAAATCAATCACTTGATTTCATAATTTTGTTGAAGTATATTTAAATATAATATAGGTATAATAATTAAACTTAATAATATAATTGAAATTGGTTTATTAAACGACGTTATTTTTAAATATAATATATTAAAAAAAAAAAAAAAAATAAATGGTTATCGTGGTATAATATATTTAATTAATTTTTTTTTTTTTTTTTATTGAGTAAACCTACACTTCATCAATCTTCACGGTAATTTGTCACTTAAACAATTAGAAACAATCTAGTAATTTTATTTTTCATTTTAAAAGCCGTTTAAAAAATAATTATTGCACGTACAGAGCATTAGTTTTTTTCCTTTAATTGTTATTGCTTTTTAGTCCAATATAATATGGGTATGCCGTGTACCGTGTATACTCGTATATATATAAAATATAACCATCACGGCTTGAAATTTACAAGCGACTCGTTAAATTATTAATAACTATTAATTATTATAAATAGCAATTAAAACGTTGGTATATACGTATATATTTTCGTATATACAACAATTAAACTTTTTATCCATTTTCCTTTCGGCTCTTTCTTGCCGAACATCCTACAACAGCGTCTCGCGCGGCATTATATAGTTTTTTTAGATGAAAATTTTGTATTTAAAATATAAAAAAGCAAGGGAAGGAATACTGGTGTGAAAGGGATAAAGGTGTAAAGAAGATAGTGTTGAACTTTGATTAACATTTTAATGCAATGATAAATCATTAATTTATTACATTCGAAAAAACGATTCTACTTCTAAGTGAAGTTTTTTTTTTTTTTGAGAATTGTAAAAATTCTGTGCGAAGTTCATCGGATAATACAATTTTATTGATCAAAATGTTTACATTTATCAGTCTCTACGTTTAATAGAAATCATTTATCATAAAAGCTCTAAATGATAGTCACCTAAGATCTAAATCGGACAGTACTTCACTCAGAAAGGTTTTTCGAATGTAATGATTTACTAATGATTTATCATTCCATTTACACCAGTGTATCCCTTCCACACCAGTATCTCTTGCCTTGTTTTTTTTATTATCTATATAATATTCGCATAACAAAATTTTCATCTCGTTTGGATTTTTTTTGTTATAATATGTTATATTTAACCGTGTGTATATGTATATAATAGGACGTGTCCATTTCCGTCGTCTCCGCGGACCGCGAAATAATAACGCGTCACAAAATATCGTCTCGGTCGCGCGAGAAGAGACGATAATAAGAGATAATGAGATAATGATAAGAGATATAATGATGACGTAAAAATACCGGACTTGGATGCCTACGTTATAATATTTAATATTCGTACAATAATATAACGTATATGGTGTATATATATATATATATATACTTTTCGGACATTTAACGCATAATATTATATAATTATTATAACGTAAACATTATATATTACATGTGTGTATAAGGGCGCCATTAGCTTATTAAAATTCGAAATAAAAGGTTAAAAAATAAAACGCATCGTCGCGTGTACCTATACATAACGGAAAACGCATGTATATAGGAAAACTTTGCGTTTCCGAGGCGTATAATAATAATAATAATAATAATAATATAATATAGCATTGCACATATTATATACACATATCCGAGGGACCATATCAGTATAACGTCATTGTCCCGAGTGTCGTCATAACGAACACTATATCTATATATACACACATAATATTATACGTGGCACGTGTCGGAGGCATTAACAAATTTTCTCGGTTTATCTCATTCTCTCCCCTATTTTTTTTTTTTTTTTTTTTTTTTGACTACTTTCGGCAATAATAATATCTCAATATTATATTATATGTGTACATATCCTAATAATTGTATTAATAAATATATATAATTTTATTTTTTCCGAACGCGGATCTGTTTAGAAACGCACATAATATGACATGTATGTAATAATAAATAATAATATACTCGGACATTATTATTATTATATTCGTAATATAATAAAATATTCGCATCTTCGTCGTCGCGCGTTTCTCCATCATTATTTTCACCCTCAATTTTGTTCTATGCGAGATTTATATTATACAACCATTAATACGAGTCTGTATAAGTAGAAGCTTATAATATTATTATTATTATACGTTATAATACGTGTATAATATACTGATAATCATTGAGAAATTCGCATTTTATAATATTCCTCGAAAGTTGAAAAGCGTAGAAGGACAAAGGCGATAAACGAAGTAATTTGTATTATTACAGGTGCGCTTATAACATGATGGCGAAATTCGATCTTATATACTTTGTTTGAATTTATTTATAATATATACGAATCTGTACAATCCGCAATCCGTTTTCTGTACAACGATTTTTGTACATTTCGCTAAGTGTACGAATTAATTGTATTAAGTATGGATACTTTGTATAATAAATCATACGTTGTACATTTCGCAATTTGTACAAGAATAATATTGTACATATCATATAAGTGAGTATAGAACAAAAATATTGCATATAATATTCACTATATAATTATCATTTATCAACATTAGTCCATTGTGTATTAAATTTTATAAGAAGAGTTCTTGTGGATATTTTATATACTAATAAATAAAAAACCCAAGTCCACAAAAAATTTTATTTTATCATTTCAGTAGGTAATTAAATACGTGTTTACTGTTTACTGAAATAATAAAGTAAAATTTTTTGTGGACTTGGGTTTTTTATTTAATAGTACATTGTGTGTATTAATTTATTGTGTTATATTATAAATTACCTATATTTTATTATATGCGTTAGTTATGTATGTTTCTAGTTTCTACGATAAAAAATATATAAATTATAAATGTCTTTGTAAAAAAAAATTATTATTATGTAATTTAATTAACTCAATAAATAGACAAAATAAATAATATTTTATTTTAATATAATTTTCCAAAATATGTACCTATATTTTTATTAGACGAGTCACGGTCATCAAAATTGGCCATCCCTGATATTTTTATTATAATTTGTTGTGGCAAATGATGACGTTGAAATACGCGATTACAAATTCGATTCTAAGAGGTTGAAAAATTTCAATGACGCCGTGATTTATGATGTACATATACTTATATACGTCCGATACGGTTTTTGTTGAAAAATAATTTGCTAAAATTTTATTTTAAATTATACATACCTATATAGGTACCTATATTTAGAATATTTGTTATATATTAATATTTCTGTAAAATTTTGTCGCGTTAAACCGCCGCTATCGAAACTATTTTATACTCATTTATGACGGGTACCTATATACCTACTCGTATAACGTTTATATACGTTAAGACGTTAAGTTTAAGTCCATACGTGTATAGAAACGGATAAAAATAAAAAATAAATAAATATATTAGTATATAATCGCGAATATGGGGGCTGAAAAAAAAAAGTAAAAAATAAAAGAACATGTATATTTATATGGAATACGTACTGTGCACTGTGTATACGCATATAAATACACTCGTGTATAATATATATATATATACATACGTATGTAAAAAATAGTCGAGACCATAAAATAAAGTCACGTAAACGCAGAAAAAAACGCACGCATATAAACGTAATATAATATATTTCGCGTATGAATTAT
Organism: Tetraneura akinire; assembly: GCA_021307375.1. Lineage (NCBI taxonomy): Eukaryota > Metazoa > Arthropoda > Insecta > Hemiptera > Aphididae > Tetraneura > Tetraneura akinire. The sequence continues at coordinate 683,813 of JAIUCT010000015.1, forward strand.
GGGCGTAAGTACACGTGTGTGTGTGTGTGTGTGTATATATTATTACACGTTCGTGGTGCCACGACACGAGAGAGTCTTGCTTATTCGTCTTCGTCGACGAAGAGTTATTATGATCCGGGGGACGCGAAAAAACCAACCACGGTATACCAAACTTATAAATGTATACTCAGTATATATTATGGAACGCCGTATATATTAAAATAATATGTAACCGCGGTATAACCATCATATATACACACGTGCGACTTATGTATGGATGTTATTCGCGTACAATTTATACAATAATTATTGTAAGTACATTTTTATTTTTATATAATATACCGACGATCGATTGCATTATATTATAAAAATACAATATTACAATATAATATTATAATATAGTCATAACTGATAACGTCATTTAACATTCAACATTATAGTATTTTATATACAATATTTTATACATTATTATTATATATTATACGAGAATCGGCCAAGAAGCCAACGGGAAAATCATACATATACCTAATATAATATTATAAAAACGTAATTACGTTTTTCATAAGATGATAAAAGCGCTGATTACTCGACGGATGCATTAAACGATATGTTTCGCGAAATAATTTTAATTCGAACGAAAAATATGGAATTCGCGTATAGCACGCTATACTGTTCGCGTATTTCTTTGGATTTTATACGTTGGGAAATCGGCGCACAGAATGTGATTTTCACACAATGAAACGCTATATGTATGCATATAACTCTTTCGTTCGATTCCGTGAAAACGAGGAGAAGAAAGGGAGGCGAAAACGTTTGAAATATGCGTGAGGATTGAAACGTTGATCACGACATGTGCAAACCCTGAGGGCGTAAAACGCCGGTAAGAATGAAGACTGAATAAAAAGAAGAAAAATCGAAAAAGAGTACCTATATGGATTTGTAGCGTTTTATATTATATAATGTATAGGTAATAAGAAAACAAGAACATATTATATAATATTATATTACGTCGTTAAAACAATAATATTATTCATTATGCACAAAACGACAAGAGATTTTACAGTTATTAGTGTTATTAACCTAACCTATAATATTATACTTGAGTGAAATTTTGGTTAACCATTATTGATATTGATTTTGTGTAAGACATCATATACAGGTAACCATTATGTATCGAGATTTCTTATATATTTCCATATAATACGCACTTAGGTACCTAATAATATATATTATATTTTTTCAATAAAATTTTCTTCTCTTCTTCTTATGGTCTTTATGACTTTCTAAGAATTTTTACCGCCAAAACAACGTTACACTACTTATTCTCTGTAATGAACCAGCTCTTTCCACGTCTCAATTCCCATTCCTTTCAGGTCTTCTTCGACTGAATTAATCCATCTTTTCCTAGGCCTTCCTCGAGGTCTCTTTCCAAGTTGTTTCCACTCCATTACTGATTTGACTATGTTAATAAAATACATTATAAATCATTTTCTTATATAGTATACTTTGTTAATTTAATGACAAAACTTATATGTATAATGAAAATATATTGCATCGATTATAACACCCCACGCACAGTTTAGGTATATATTATATAAGTATAATACGAGTATTATAAACAATGCCCGCATTACAGATCGTTAATAAATATAACGATAATACTTAATTAGTTTTCTACGTTAGGGTGAGTATACAATCACCGTTAGGGTTATTGACAGTATATATTTTATATAAGAGTGTAACTACATTATAGCGTATACTTAAATCGTAATAATATATTATAGAATAAATTCGGATGTAAATGACAATCGATAATCGTCTATAAATATTATTGCTTCTTGTGGTATTAGGATAAAATAAAATATAAAACTAGGAGACGATGTTATTATATTATACTAATTAAAAATGTATACAGTTTAGTAAAAATATATTCAAAACTTCTATTCGGCTACAAATCTTTTATTTAACTCGAAACTAGTAAAAATAATAATATTGTTGATTACTGATAATATACACACTCTTATGCCATGTCCATAATATTAAAGTGATACGATATTTTGATTCTTGAAATAGACATATTATCATAATACTGGATTCTAAAATATAATGGTTTTATATAGTATATACACAGAATAGAATAAAAAAATATGGTATACATTCACCCAAATTATTGTTTTGCAATATTTTCAAAATATACAAATTAAGGCGTAAAAAATACCGCTTAAAATACTTTAAAGAAAAATATACCTTCACTGTAATTCTCGGGAGTAATACTATTTGTCTTTTTTTTTTTCAAAAATTCGTTCCGAATATTCTATTACGAGTATTTTATTATCATTTAATTATTAAATTAAACATTTATTTAAAATTAAATATTCAATTAAAATCATTTAATTTTGTCTAGTATTATGCGTGGAAATTCTTAATTAATTATAAATTTATAATTAAAATTTACCAATATATAGACCAAAATATCGGTAAGTCATTAATAAATAATAATTTAAAAATGTAAAAACTTATTGATCTAGGTCGAGACAGATATACCATGTTCAAATTAAATGAACATTTAAACTCAAACTATAGTCTATAAATTTCAACATTCAAATCGGTGTACCTATATATTTTTTAAACGACTTCTGAATATTATTTTAAATTCCGTATACCTACGGATAAATCTGAAATGCATTAAATAAATATTCAACACGTGGTAAAGTGTGAAAAAAATCTATTAATCAAAACAATTAAACTCTGCTCATTTTTTTGAAGTATTATTTTTATATAATAAAATAATAATATAAATAATTGTTTAACAGTGCACATCAATAATTATGAATATATAACTCGTAAACGGGAAACAAATATGTATAAATAACAAACAAGTATTAGTTCGTATATGAAAAGCAAAACCACTATTTATAAAATTTTAAAATATCTTTTTGTATAATAATTAATGGAATTTAAATGTTATTTGTAAATTCTTAAAATTAACTGTACGTACTTATTAGATATACGCGTTACTAAAATACTACGTAAATACTACGTAAACTCGTATTTTACTGTATATACGAGTACAGATATTTATGCGACCAGTTAAATTGCCTTGCGCCGGTTTGTTTTTTCAACGTTGTGTATCAATCCAGTGTAGAAAAATGAAAGTTGTTTTTAACACGATTTTATATATATATATATATACTTACTCATTATTATATGTTAACAGTGTTATTTAATTTATAATATATAATTTATATATATTTCAAATTTATACATTTTTTTTTTTTTATAAAAACTACATATAAATGGTACTTAAAATTAATTAACTAAACGTCGTTCAATCGACTTAACAAATTTAGAAACGTGTTGTTTAACTTAGAAAATAGGTATATAAATTAGGTTTTAAAAATTAAAAAAATTATTAATACTTATATTATCATTTGATTTTAATGTACTTATTACGTCCAATCCTATATATCGTATAATGCCTATGCGCACATATTTTTTTTTTTTTTTTTTTTTTACCTCGTCACACCTGTTGCATATACGCGCACCTGTATGATCGTCATAATTTAACGTCAATTATTAAATGTAAGTATTATATTAGGTATATTTAAAAAAATATTAAAAATTTTGAAATTATATTAAATGAATACAATTGCACAAATATTACCAATATATCATTATATAATATTATGTTAATTATATATATACTTATATTATATGAGTATACTTATATTGTTTGGTTAACATTATTATTTATCAGATATAATATTATAGTAATTAAATAACTAATTATAATTTGTCATCCGCCTTCACCTTAATAATATAAATACGTAATTAATTAATTAATTTATATTGTAAAATATCGTATAAAAAAATAAAAAATGAAAAATGAAAAAACACTATACTTAATATGTAATATAGTACTTAAGTACATTACATAAGAATTTACTTTCATTTTATAACATGTATACATTACAGTATTTAGTAGATATAGTAAATTAATTTAATATAAAAATATAAAAATATATTTTAAAATCCTTAAATTTAATATTTGCATCGAATTCAAAAATTCAAATAAATCATATACCTATTTTTATTTGAATAAATACTCATAAAATAATATGTATAGCCATTATCCGTAACCACATTGGTAACTATATATTACATTTTCGGGAGAATAAAACAATTATAATGCGCAAAATAAAATTTAAAACTGTAATATTTAAAATTAATTTAATGTTCATTTTGTACTATGCATAGTTATAACTTTATATACAATAATAAATAATATAATATGTAATATAGTCTTATCTCGTGTATTTTTCATTATTTATTTAATAATTGTATACTATGAGTGCATATATGACGTGCTTTTAGATGTATATTATAGGATAGAAATTTGAACAGATTACCGAAATAAATGTTGCACGTCGACGGTTTGCGAACTCATAACTTCGATGGCCCACGAGAGAAGGAGAATAAATTGCGAAAAAATAAAACGTTGTCACGTACGAAGCGAAAAGGGAACAAGCTGAGTTCAGCAGCATTCGGAGAGTAAAAATTTGTCTTCGCACGCAAAATGACACGGGCCGATACATCACTTTTTTAATGTTTTCGTTCAGAGGGTGAAAAAAACTAAGGGACCGAAAAGAAAAAAAATGAACATCTGAAAAAAGCCACTGTTAAAATACATTTTGTGAAGAATCACTTAGATGTCAAATAGATTGCCCAATTTTTCTTTTCTTTTCTTTTCTTCTTTTTTTTTTTTTTTTTTTACACTTGTTCCCATCGTGGTTCTTGTACATTTATAAACGTCAGTTTAGCCTTATATTTGACAGGGTCAACGTCGTACCAATAATATGCAAAATTATAATCGCGCGAAATTCGAATGTTTATAATAAACGTAAAAGTTAATTTATGAGTTTATGACAATAAATAATATTATGTAAAATATAAAAAAATGTTAATTAAACGTGTAACACCAAAAATGCACATGTAAATTATCTACGACTCAAGATTTTTAAATTTAATACTTAACTACCTATTGAGATTAGTAAACGATATTTTTATAAACGTTTAATGTCATTTGCTCCAGAATTTTAATACGTTTCCATGTTTTCTACTTAATAAAATTGATTGTCAACTTTGTCTATACGATTTGACTTATTCTCGATTAAATACCTAGTACAATATTGGTTTAGCATATTATTTAAAAATTTTAAGAATACATTATGACAGACGGATTTAAAAATTAAAATCATATTTCTTTAATGAACGACTGTAGTTGTTTGTTTTATTTGTCGAATTATCGTATATTATACAATCCAATAAATATATAAATATTTCGGTCAAAAAAAATTATACATTATCAATAACGACAAATAAAATATATTCTACTGATGCATACTAACTATACACACTATACATCCTGTATAACTCCTGTACACACCCTGTATATGATGTGTAGAGTTTGAATTATAAGTTTCAATCACTGGTCGTCTAGATTTGACAATTTGAAACAACATATTATCATTAAAATATTATATTAAATATTATAATTTAATAATATTTTATAAATGTATTCGGGTACATTATAATACGTTATTTTTGCATATTTTAGATGTTGAGCGAAGCGAAAAATGTATTGGTTTTAAATTGATGTGTGTCTCATTTTCTATTTTTTGTTTTTTGTTGTGTTTTTATGTCTGATGACACTTTTACTACCCAAAATAATGCTCCAATTGCAGCATATGTTTCCGGTTGAAAAATGAATGTATAATTAGTATTCGTTTAAGTCATTTTTCGAATTTCTCAAAATTTACCATATGCGATTGTTCGTGCTCAATCGTGACCTTCGGGAGAACTGCCGCAATTTATAAATAATTATCTAAATTATTGTTATTATCATTATTATGATATAATTAATATTAATTAGGTCAAAGTTGGAAGATCGAGCGGTGGATAGTGCGGCGCGATCGGTCGCATAGAACACACTCCCCTGTATCGTTTCGTCGTTTATCGTCGTGTTGGCGTTGTGTCGGCGACTTCGTGGTGTAATATTAGTTTAGTAATTATATTATTTATTACGTCGTGCTATGGAGTGAAATAATGAACAATTATTAACAATATTTATTACGTTTGATCCAGTATATGATATGGTATTTTAATTTTTTTAAATAATGCTATATTAAATAAGTGAATATTTTTGTTAATAATATCACATTATTATTGTATTATTAATTTGAATTTTTGATTGAATTATTTTATTTTTTTTGTCGTTTAATACAATTATTTTATTACGAAATGAATCATTTGTGTTTTTTTTTTTGTTTGGTTTTATTTTCTCTTTGAAAAACCGGTGTATACCATATTAGCTCGTGTGGAGCATTGCCGCGAAGGTCTATGCCGAACAGCGATAGAAAAAACGACGAAAAACGTCATTTTTCACGAAAAATGAAATTTCCACGAATTCAATTTCAATATTTCGCGATAACTAAAGCAATTTTGAAGTTAGAGACTTTAAAATTTTATTGGATATTAACTTATATACATGTGTTAAAATTTTGGAACCGTTACGTTAATTTTTCTATAAAATATAGGGACTTTGATCTTTGAATATTTCGTTAAATTCTTGTTATTATGCATTATAATGTTTGATAAAATAGACAGTTTTTGGTTTTCAGGTCTGAAAATTTTACTGAACAATACTCATATAATAGTTAACATGATATTCAAATATAGAAAAATACCAAGTCTAAAATTTTTTTTATAGCTGTTTAAAATTGATATTTCTAGTTTAAACGAAAATCTTAGAATCCACACAAGTATCCTTCTTATTATTTCTCAATACTTTTACAATAAAAATTAATAAATAAAAAAACAAAAATTTAGGAAAATTTTTGAAAATATTATTGAAGCATACTGATGTACACCTTAACGTATGTGTATATCTAGATCGCGAATATTAGAAAAATCTTAAATTTCAATTTTTTTTTTTTATAGGTGTTTAAATTTGAAATTTCAGTAAAGTTAATATTTAATGTATTTGTATGGATTCTTCGTATTATATTTCAATATTTAAAAATAATTTTATTAAAAATTTTATTGAAACTCAAATACATTTTGCTTAACTAAATTCCAATTATTTGTGAATTATTACATTTACGATTTTTTTTTTTATAGCTTTTTAAAATATACAAATCAAGGGAAGGGTTACTAATGTGGAAGAGATACAGGTGTGAAGAGGATAGTATTAAATGTTGATTAAAATTTGAATGCAATGATAAATCATTATACATTCGAAAAATAATTCTGAGCGAAGTTCATCAGATAATGCGTATGTACTGATTAAAATGTTTACATTTATCAGTCACCACGTTCAATATGAATAATTAATAAATACTGTCAGATAAGGGTAATAGGTGACTCATTTAGGGGTTTATTAACAATTAGTTATATTGAACGTAGAGACAGATAAATATAAAAAATGTTATTATCTGTTCGATATACTCGCATTACATTATTATAATGTATAGGCTGCATAAAATTATGATAATAGCTTAAAATTTTAATTGTTATAATTACGTTTAAATTGTTATCGATATAAGTATACTCATCGTACTATATTATATAATATTTATTATTTAAAGAGTGGTTAAAAAAAAAAATAATAATAATAATTACCTTATTTATAAAATCGTGTTATATTTTTGATATTAAAATCCAACTGAAAATAATTTTTATGGCAATTTTGACACGCGAAATAAAAAATAAATATACTGAAAGTCATGACATTTAATACTATAATAACACGCAAAAACAAGTGTCGAAATTGTCAAATTTATAGCTTCATTAGATAATTTATTATTATTATTTATTACATTATATTATGATACGGAAACCGTTTTTTTTTTAAACAGCAATAATTTAAGGTACGTGTATACCTACGTATTATTGTAGTTATAAATTATTAATGCATATTATAATATATTAGTACTTATGTACAAAAGTTCTATAACTAATTAAACGTAAAGTGTAATTTTCGTTTTTGAATAAATGACAACATAATACATTACATTTATGTTATACTAAACGATACCGTGCATGTGTGAATCATATTAATATAGTTATTTTTTTTTGTATGAATACTGGAATATAAAATTTTGAACACAAACGTCATTCATGTTGTACTTAATGTATTTTGAGGTATATATTATAACAATTAATAATATTAATACTTTAATAGTACCTATATAATTTACTATTATGTAGTCCAGAAAAAAAACTTTTATGTTATAATTTTGATATAAATGTGCAACAGATATTAGGTATAAAATAATATTATTATATACGCAACAAATGTGAAATTGATCAAAATATTATAAAAATTATTGTATCTCTTATATACGTATGTACTAAATATTGTATTGTGATAATAATAAATGTTACTTTTTGTATTCATATTTTATATTGCATTTGTAGACAAATAATTTGTGTAATTTTAAAATAATGTAAAAAGTATATGAAAAAAATTAATTTGAAAATATTAAATTTATTCATTGACGTTTCCATTTAAAAATAATATAAAATAAGCGAAAAATCGTGAATGGAAAAAATTACCCCGTGCACGTAAATGGATCAACAAAATTAGTGCGCGTTACGACGGGTTAAGAAATGAATTGTGTTTTGTAATATTCAATTCATATACAGTTCAAATTATCGATACCGTCGATATACTCGTATATAATTGTTATGGTGGCTTAGGTTCTTTAAAATGAATAAGAAACGCAACGCTTTTATAGTGGACTGTATTTCTTTATACTTTATTGAATAATAATTAATAATCGCGGAGGCGTCCGACGTTTTAGCTTCGAGCTACGATTCGCGACTAACTTATAACGATTATTTATAAAAACTGAAGATAAATCCTGATAATTTTTAATTATTAAAATTAACAATCAAATAAATCATCCGCTATCACTGTCCGTCATACGAGCAGCCGACAGCGGATGGACAATCCCCATAAATTTACAATATTAAAAGTTACATTAGCAAATTTTCGCGTACGCAACATAGCCGCCCATCACCTTGAAATATTTAGAATTTCAACCAATTTAGATAACAATTAACAATAATTATACAACATACGATACGAAAAACATATGATATGAGTAAAAATAAATAATAAATCAATTAAATAATAGAAAATAAAGAAAAATACATGAACAACAATCAATACAGAAAATAATTAAATAATAATAAATAATGAAAAATAAATAATTGTGCAATAATAATTAACAATCTAACATTTGAGTAGAAAAATATTTTAAAACATTTAATTAGTATTTTCCGACTAATAGTAATGGACAGAGTAGACGAACGGCCCTTGTAACGTCTCCAAAATTGGTATATACCAACGCGGAACGGCTTACCCCGTCACTTCCGAAGTGAATCTACTGACTAGTGTAGTAGTTATGATGAAAAACACCTTATCAATAGACTTTTGGCGGTACCCGCTACAATCATAACAGTTTTTATTATCATTATAACAGTTAAAGCTGCATGTATATTTTTTTTTTTATATGTAATCCTTGATATATATTTAAACATTTATAATAAACATCATCGTATTTAATCATACTTAATAATTAATAAATTACTTAAAAGAAAAAATTATTTGATGTATTAAATAGCAAAAACTAATTATAGATTATAATAATATATAACTAATTATATATTTTGTATCGAATCGTGCGTTTCTTAATTTAATAATTCTACATTAATAATAATTATAAAAAACAAAACATAAAAATATATTATGTTTACGAAAATATAAAACGGGTCAAAATTTTCTGGATCAGACGCTGTTCGCATAATATACTTATAAAAGTATTATATTTTGACAATATTATGTACCTATAATAATTGTCCTCGGTCCTAGAGTCAAGCGACGAAAACATGACGAAAATACGGCATTTTTCACGAAAAATGAAATTTCGACGAATTCGATTTCAATATTTCACGATAACTCAGGCAATTTTGAAGATAGAGACCGGAAAATTTTTTGGGTGTTCAAATAGCTACTATAAATATTTGGTAACATTTTGGAACCGTTTAGTTAATTTTTCTTCAAAACATAAGACATTGAATATATCGTAAAATTCTCGTTTTTATGTATAGGTACATAATATAACGTTTAATAAAATTGGCAATTTTGGTCATTTAGGTCTGACCTGAATAGCCTAGCATGCCTAACAGCCGCTGTTCGCATAATATACTTAAAAGTATTATATTATATTATGGCAATAATGTATAATAATTGACAATTGTCCTCGGTAATATATATAGAAAAAACGATATATGCCTACGTTCAAGTGAAAAGTATATAATTATAATATAAATGTAAAACAAATCCATATAAAATATTATATTCTAATATCATATTGTATAGTGTCATCGAGACACTGCCGTGTATAATATATAGGTATAGGTAGGTATTATACAACGCGCGTACTTAGCTATTAGTATCCCCCTCGGCCCTCCCACCGAAGAGCTCCTCAGATATTCCCAGTGGACAATATGTATACACACATATATAGGTAGTACCCTATATATATATATATAAACTAAACGTGCGCATAACCTTATCGACACGCTATGCCCGAGGGAAAATTACAAATATATACATAAGCATTTTTTTTTTCACCCCTAAATATCACTTGCGTTATAATATAATATGCGCCGTATACACACACACGTACACATAAAACCATTGGCGTTTAATTGAATTTTTAAACAAGATTTGTGCGTGTACACGAACGTCCCGAAGATTAGAATTTATTCCATATTATCCGCGAAAATACGAGCCCTTATTAGTCTCGTCCGCGACGCGGTCACGTGATGATATCATTGTCGTATACCGCCGCGGTGACGAAGGGACGAAGGAGATGAATATATAGCGGTTGACCGCTCTCCCTATACTGCACGATATTAGTATATTACATAGAATATATAGAATGTATGTATGAATAATATAATACATATTAATTTTGTTAAATTTTAAATGAAAATATTACAATACCTAATATAATAATATGTATTATCTAATATTACTTAAATTCAATATACTTAGCATTAATTCATGATATCACATCTTTATATAGTGCTTAAACTTAAAGATCTAATTTTTTTTTTTTTTTTTTTTACTTAGCCATTTTTACACGAAGTTTACGAAGGGTTTTTTGTTGTGATCTAATATTACACAGCTTAGTGCCCGAATTCATATACCGCAGTTTGTTTAGTTTAGGTGTAATGTATATATAGGTACCTCATTTTAATAAAAATAACGTAGGTATATACCTGTATGTATATTGTAATTCGTAATGTGAGGTTAGGTAATTAAAGTAGCTATAATGTATCGGACGTCGGTATAATAAAACGTATACATTGTATATTTTATTATAATGTTATATAAATTTATATATACACACGAGACACGAGACCAATAAAAAGAAACGTTGTTGTCGTCGTCGTTGTCGTATAATCAATATCGTCCTTTAATTTACCGTCTATTGAATAAATAGAATTAAATTTTATATCGTATTTGTGCCAAAATAATATTTTATTATTTATTAATTATTAATATTATAAACGATAATAACGATTTGATATTTTTAAAAGAAAATTTGAATTTCACTCGCAAAGTATAACCCTCGCGTGTCGCGTATACACTTTATATGATGAGATCATAAAATAATGTTAAATTATATATAAGAAAATAAATATCAATTGACAAAACGAATCGAAAATCGAATATTGAATAACAAAAAAAAAATAATAAAAAAATAAAAATGTTCTCTTCTTAGCTTCCCATCAGAGTATTATATTAGTTACGGTCCGATCGCGTGTATTCCCCAGACAATGATTTAACCATATATACGTATAAAGGGCTCATATCGTATTGAACATAAATAGAAAAATAAATAAATTATTAACATTAAATACCTACCTATTAACGTACCGTAAAAACACGAACAAATTTCTACTGGATAATAATAGAAAAATAAATATTTAATATATAGAGAATCGTTTCCAATTCTGTTGCAGATCAATCGTATAAAAGCCAGTTTTAATACAACGTAAACGTTTATTCGAAAAACAAATCTTTGAATTAAATTCATTTTATATAAATATAATCAGACAGTATATTACATACATTATCATTTATGTATATCATACTATATTATTATATATTTATATTATAACTAGGTATATTATAATTTTGAGAAATTCGAAAAATTAAATTTAGTACCAACTACATCCACTTTTCAACCGGAAACTTGCTATTCGTGAAAATCGAATTTGGGTAGTATAAGTGTCTTTAGAAAAAAAAAAAATCACACATCATTTTAAAACCAATACATTTTTCGCTTCGTTCAGAATTTAAAGCAAAACATTTTGAAAAATTGTATTGAAGCATACTTATAATATTGGTTAATGTATTTCCCAAATATTAGTAAAATATATCAAATATCAAGTATCAATTTTTTGTGTTTATAGTTGAAATAAAGTAAAATCAATATTTAAAATATTTTTATGAATTATTTTTATTATATTTCAATATTTTACAATAATGTTAAATAAAATCAACAAAAAATTTTGAAAATTTGATTGAAGCTTAACTACATTTTACTTAACTCAGTTCCAAATTTCCAATTAATGGTGAATATTACATTAACGGTTTTTTTTTTTTTTTTGTTTTTGTAGTTGTTTAAAGTATAAAAAACATGGAAAGGGAAGAGGATACAGGTGTAAATAAGAAGATAGTGCTGAATTTTTATTAACATTTGAATGCGATAAATTATTAGTCATTACATTCAAAAAATTATTGCTGTGCTGTCAGATTTTTAGTATTTAGATGACTTATTTAGAGTTTTTATGATAAATTATTTATACTCGTATTAAACGTAAGATTGAAAATGTAAAAATTTTAATCGGTACATATATTATCTGATGAACTTCGCTTAAAATCGTTTTTCGAATGTAATGATTTATTATTGCATTCAATTTTAATCAAAATTCAACACTAACCTCTCTCTACAGCAGTATCCCATATCCCTTACATTTTTTTATTTAAATTATTTTTATCTTTATGTATCTATTGAATAAAATAAAAATAAATAAATGGTACGTATTTACAATATAAATATGTATTTTTTTACCATACACAGACTTTTAAATGTATATGCGACCAAACGCGATAGATTACAAAAAATGTACTAATCGGTATGTAGTAAAATTTAAGAAAATCTACAGTCAAATACAGGGCCTAAAATTTAAAAAATTTCGTACTACACGTCTACTTATTACATTTATAGTAAAATCACAGAATAGATGAAACTGTGGTAAAATAGTATAATATATTATATATTTTAGATTCTGAGCGAAGCGTTTATCAAAAATATACATTAATTTCTGAAAAAATAATGCTATCAAATAATTTCAAATAATACTATCTATTTCTAATGCAAAAATGAAAAAAATAAGACAATAATCAACTACACAATTTAAAATTTCGTACTACACATTTTATTATTCGTACTGCACTAAGAGTGTCACAGTACACACAATTTTAGGCCCTGGTCAAATACGTCAATAATTAATTTAATCACAATCTTATCAATTATATTATTGTTTATTATATTGTTAACTATAACTTATAAAATATTTATTAAACTTTAGTCCTAATCAGTGTTGTACAAAGATAACCCATAATTTATCTAGATAAGATAATAGATAATTGATTTTAAATTTATCTAGATAAGATAAATAGATAAAATTAAAATTTTTTTATAGATAAAAGATAAAATATAACCAAATTTATCTAGATAAAAAAACAGGAAATTAATATTAATATTGTAAATCTGAGAATAGCAATAATATTTTAGTTGGACATTTTTTCTTTTTCCCATGTTAGGAGTTTTGCATCAAGTATATTTTCTAATGAAGAAAAAACTGAAAATGGGTATAAAGTATAAACACTTTATCGTGTAAACCATTTTTAGCTGAAAATTTCCCGCTATAAAATGCTTACCATTGACGACAGATTTTATCGAGCCAACGTTCGTACTCTGTAGACCCCCACATACATTATTGGAACAATAGAATCTGTTAATGTGTTATCACTTATTAATATTATTTCAGAGCGCGGTTTAAAATAATATTTTATGTCAACAATTTTTAAATCTTTGATTTTATATTAATTATCTAGATAATTATCCTCAGATAGCCTATTTATTTATCTAGATAAGATAAAAAGATACTTAAAATAATTTTTATCTAGATGAGATTAAAAGATAACTATATTTTATCTAGATAAATTATCTAGCATCAGCACAACACTGGTCCTAATGAAGGACAAATTACTAACTGTACGAAAATATACCACTGAACTGTTCGGATATCGCATGCGTCTAAATGTCTAATATTTAATATATATGAGGTCACCTAGTATAAAAATTATTATTGCTAAATAAATTGGAAAAAATAAAAAATAATTTTTATTCCATTTAAATAACTTATTATTTTTTTGGGAAACCGGTTTTTATGGTTATATAACTGAACGCTACAAAAAAAAAAAAAAAAAAATACAAAAATACAAAAATGTTTTTATATATTATTTATAAATAATATATACTCGTATTATATATAATATTAATTAGATCGCTCATAAATTTACGAATTTTAATATGTTTAATTTTTTAAATAGCAATTCTAGTATTTATTAAAATAATTAGTAAAATATCTTTCGAATTTAATTCTATGTACGTATGGTCTACAGGAGCAGGAACGACGAGTAGGTCATATTCTAATCGTATATGGTATATTATATTATCATATTTATATTATTTAGGTATAACATATTATTATGAAAATTAAAATCTGTTTTAAGAAAACACAAATTGGTGTTAGCGAACTGATTTATAAATATACAGACATAGGTATTGATATGTCATGTTGTAGAATTTTTATGTAAAATCTAAATATCTAATTAATAATAATTAGCATATACAGGGTGTTCCAACAGGTTTGTTCACAGCCAAAAACTTTTCATCTATTACATATTTTTAAAATCTAATTTTTGCAACTTATTTATGTATTTATATATTATATATATATACAAAATACAAGTCACAATTTTCATTATAATTTTTCTATATTTTTTATTTCTATTTTTTTTTTTTTTTTTTTTGAGTACCTACTTAAAACCAAAATAAATAAAATTAATAAATCTTTGTTTTCATATATTAATTACAATTTTAAGATAGCCAATATATAGCCTTGATTTTTTTTAAATTTTAAAATGATGTTATTGAAATAAAAAATAAAATGTTAATATAATATATACCTACATATATTAAGAAATTGTATGGTTATATTACATGTTATCATTTTTTCAATGTAAATAAAAAAAAAAAAACTTAAATTTATTATATCCTATAAATAGTAAATATTTGATCTAAAAGTTAAATACCTATAAGTTATTTTCTACTTATTATGTGGAATAAACTTCTCTATAATTGTTAATTTAAGGTAAATTTTTTTAGAATGAAAAAAAAAATTATATTATGTATTCTGATTTAAACCTAATTAAATACTATGAAGTTCAATAATTAATGGGTAATGAAAAACTGATACACGTTTTATATAGGTACGCAAATTTATATATATTCAAAAAAACATTTTTTTTTTTTTTTTTTTAAATATAATATATAATATTATACTTATATTTTGTTATAATATACTGTTCAAAACATTTCAGGTGACTTGAATAATTATTTTATTTTATTTTCAGAACTATAAAATTGTGCGGGTATATATAGTACGCGACAACGATTTTACATTTAAAAATGATAATAATTATGATCAGCTCGTATAAACCAAACTAGCATTTGGTAGGGAACCATATATAAATATAATATATATGCACTCCAGGAAAAAGAGTTGACACTTGATACTGACTTCGCGTTTCTAGAATACCTGATTATATCAAGGTGATCTACCACAACATAATAAAAACAAACTGAATTATTACTCGACGTTCTTGATCGATATCATACTGTTTTAACCGCTGTACGTGCAATTTTAATAATTATAACGATCATTCGTTTTGACGCTGTTGTACGAGAAACAATAATTTTATAATTGAAAATCCATATCAAATCGAAAATAAAAAATAAAATAACAATCAACATGGCAGCTGAACCAACTACTACTGGCCAAAGCAATTCGTCGAACGGTAGGATCTTAAATTAATATTTTTTAAATCACTAACAATATTTAAGAATTTTCAAAACAAAATTTATATATACTCGTATATGCAATTATTTAACCTTACTTTAATTATTTAATTATATAAATATAATTTATATTTTTATATAATATAATATATTTGTATTAATCTTAAATCTTGTTGTATACCGCAGAAAACAACATTATAAAACAATTAGGTATTTATTTTTTTAATAATTATTATTATTATAATATATATAATTTTTATTGTGCCCATCTTTATGTATAAAAAGAAACCAGAAATCACGATGTACCTAATATCAACCGTACTCTTTATAATTTTCGTAATATATACGCCTAAAAATGATAATATTATGCGCTTTCTAATTAAATCTAAAAAGTATTTTTGATAAGATTTTATTTTAGGTAGGTACCTACCTATAGTACCTATATTTATTTATATAAAATACACAATCGTTACCTATAAAGTATAATACTACATAGGTATTCAAATTTATTAGGGCCTCTCGAAACTGATCTTGTTCACCCTGAAAATAAAAGTATAGAAATCCTTTGATTTTTTAATGTACAACCTTAAACAGTTCAACTTATATATTGAGTTGGTTCATCATATATTTTTTCAATACCTATCTATATTTAATTATTTTCTATGTAGGTATAATATGTTAATTTATAATAGGTACATTTAAATGCAACGTTGTTGTTACGGTCTTATCCATATTATAATTATTTGTAACATTCTAGAACTGGGGTTAAAATTAAAAAAAAAAAAAATCCAATAGATGCATATGTGGATATTATCGACTTCTTATTTTCTTTTCTTAAATTTAATGTTTCTATATTTATTAGTTGTTTAACTTGTCTAATGAAATTTTACATTCCAACATAACATTGTAATTTGTAAAGATCGTATATTGCGACCAAATCGTGTATAATACATAATAATATATTAATATTACGTTTATATATTAACGATATACTTACCTATATTAGTAGGTACCCACATGAGAATGAGATAAGATGGTAAATAATGATTATAATATTGGTAATGTGAATGTCTATAATCACGCAATACATAAATGGTATAGTTATAGAACATAGAAGAATTTAAATGTAAGCAACATTACGACATATCACGAAGGGGAAGTGATAGAGTTTAGTGTTCGTTTATTTTTAAAATGCAAGGTGCATGCATGTATGTGGTTATTTTGGCAAAAGGTTGGTCCCCTGAGAATTGGGTCCAAACGCCGTTAAATAGATCGTCAATCGCACAAGAAGGAATAGTACTATATATGTATATAATAGGTATATAGGTATATAAAAACATATACACGTTCAATACCATCAGTACGTTCCCCGAGAGACTTTAACTTTTAATTTTCAAACAGTAACCGGCTCTGTCCTGCATACTCGTATTCGTATATACCTATAGTATAATATATTATATACAGTTGAAGGTTGAAGCAATAGTAGAAAATGTTCAAAATACACTATTCTAATTTTTTTTTTTTCTTTCCGCGATATCGTCGAAACGAATAAAAAACAATTCCCACGGGACGATTGAGAAATATATATATACATAATACATATATTATTATATTGTACAAGGGTATATATAATATATATATATTTCATCCCCGTTCTTATTGAAACAAACCCTTAATTCAGATTTTCCTTCAGTGTTTTACCCTGAAAACTCTCCTCCTTCCACAAGTCAACCATATACGTGTAATGTATAAATACACGTTTAGTATCTATATAACAGGGGTGGCGAATCTTTTTTGGTTCAAGTGCCTAAAATTTAAAATCAAGTTTTTTGAAATATGCTGGCGTGCCAAAAAAAAAAAATTAATTTTATTAAAATACATATTATGTAAAAAATAAATATTATTTATTATAACATTTATGAACACAATTTCTTACATATTATTAAAAACTTTTAAATTTGATTTTTAAAATTTCTCATACTAAAGTTTTAAAATATAATTTTTTTAAGATTTTAAATAATATTTTTTTAAGTTTTTTAATTTGGCGTGCCACTGAAATTTGGTCAACGTGCCATAGGTTCGCCACCCCCGCTATATAATATACAAACCCATCGGGTATTGATATACCTAATACATCCTTTGCTTCACACAATTATTGATAGGTAAGCGTTTATCCAACCGTGTTTATTATACGAGTACAATATACTCGTATATATATCGCTATACCTATATTATAATACATTGTCTTCACTCGGAAACTTTTGGCAAAAAATAGCTCGTAAAAATTGCATTTAAAAATACATAATATTAATATGTAGGTAACTCAAACGTCCAGAATATACACCTATACTGTCTTTTAAACCAAATAGATTATTGTTATACTCGTAGGTACTACCTATATTATTATAGTTAAAATTTATTGACGAACCATTTACATATTTATTTGGAATCGCTAAATACAAAAATGGCACGTGTCCCAATATTTTACAAAAATCACTTTATGTTATTATTAAATTTAATATTAATAAATATAAAATAATATATGGTTTTGTACATAAGTGCCACATGTCCTATTATATATAGATACCCGTAACGAATGATTTAAAATTTAATTTGCTGCTGAAAAAACACTTGTCCCGGACATACGTGTCCTTTTTGTCTCAATAGTATAGGTTTCAAAAATTATCATATATTATTATTGTTCTTTTCAAATTTAATAACTGCAATTAGTAGGTAATTACTTATTATACTTTTTGTTAAATACAAACTATTTATATATTTAATGGGTATTTATAACTGACTAAATATTTATTAAAGATCTATCTATTCAAGATAAATAAAATATATTATATATACTTTTGGTATTCATAATTTAAAAACAAATAAAAAAAGTGAAGATGTTTTTTTCACAAAGGGCATTCATTTTTACCATGTAATCGTGATTTTGCATTAATAAAAAAACAATATTCAGTGTTTTAAGTTGATAAAAATATGATTTTTGATTATCAAATGTGGTTTACACAATTTTATATTAAAACTACTTGGTAATGCAATAGAAAATTTAAATTTTTTTAAAAATTTATTATAAATTGAATTACTTGATTAGAAGCTATTTGTTCGTTAAATCAAATTTATATTAATTATCATAAAACACCTATACCTATATATATATAATTACAATAAAATTTAAAAAAATATTATCTACTTTATTAAAAATTTAATTTCTTTAACCCAAGAAAAATGTTCTATTATAAATTGAAATACATAATACTTATAGTTATAATTAATTAACCTAAAAAATAACAATTATTTAAACAATTTTATTTTAGTTATATTAAATCATTATCTGTAATTTCATGCATAAGAAATTATTTTTTAACATAATGTTCAAACGTGAAACGTATAAAGTAGTGCATTAATTCGTTATTATTCACGTTTATTATATAAAACAAAATATTTTAGTATTCATAAAATATGGCAAATCACAATATGATAATATATTCTAAGGTTATAACTTTATATAATATAGAATATTATGTTGTATATTCAATTTACCTAATGGCTTATTTTATAGTAGGTATTATCAACATTATAATAATTTATTTAAATTGAATTATATAGGTAAGTAGGTAATATATCAAAGTAAAATAATATAAAATAATTATATTGCATTTTGAAATTATTCTATTAATTATATAGGTAGGTACCTAGCGCATATTAACTATTAATAAAAACAAACAATTAACAATTAACAAAAATATCTTTAATATTAAAAAATGACTTAAGAATAGTTTTATTTATTTTTCTTTGTTCAAATATTACAATAAAATAAATTAATTGGTGAACTGCACTTTTTTCTTTCTGATGCTTCTTTAAAGACCATTTAAGTCCATTGCCGTAATAATAACGGTCTCTATCAATTAATAGTTAATACTTTTCCCGCATTCTCCATCAAAATCATATTGAAGTCCATCTACGGATTCATTGAACGAACTAACTAAATAAAGTTATAACAAAAAAAAAAAAAGATTTTTATTTAAATTTAAAATTTAAACGATTATGAAGGAAAAACACTCAAAATGTGGATATTATACCTACTTTATTTTCAGAAGAACCATCATCAAATATCATAGTGGATGGTCTTATCGTGCTCACGAAAACAGTTTTCGGAGTTTTGCATACAATATACACATTACTTCATCTAACATTTGTTACCATATTTCCAGTCGAAAAATCTTTAAAAGATAGAATTGTACTCGTAAGTATAAATAAAATAATAATAATAATAATAATAATAATAATAATAATAATAATAATAATAATAATAATAAT
>JAIUCT010000015.1:704428-734640 GCA_021307375.1 Tetraneura akinire
ATAATAATAATAATAATAATAATAATAATAATAATAATAATAATAATTAATAACCATATGGCCATATTTAAAAATGTTTAATATTAATATAGTCTTACATCTTACAGTCTTACACTTTAATAATTAGATAATTATTGTTTAATTGATATTTATTATTAATATTTAGTGGCGTATCCAGAAATATATAAAATGCCCTATAAAAATAAAACAATTATGTGAATTTAAAAAACTATTTCCATTAGGTAGAGGTACCTAGGTATACAAATAGATAATTTTTATTTATAGTTTAAGTATTGACTTGTGGATAATATATTTATTTAAAGATAATTTTTAGACTACACAATTAAATAGGTATATAGAATGATAATTTTTATGTTACTGCTTTAGGTACTTGCAACTTACAAACTTGGAAAATCTCTACGTTCAATATAAATAATTTATTATAAAACCCCTAAATGAGTCACCTAACTACTCAAATCTGACAGTACTACGCTCAGAATCGTTTTCACGAATGTAAATCAAAATTCAACACTATCATCTTTAAACCTGTATCCTTTATTCCCTTTCCATATTCCATGTTTTTTATACTTTAAACAACTACAAAAAAAGAAAAAAAAACGTAACTGTAGTATTCACCAGTTATTAGAGTTTAGTACATTAGTTAAGTCAAATGTATTTAAGCTTCAATCAAATTTTCAAAACTTTTTGTCGATTTTATTTACTATTATTATTATTTATTACACCAACGACAATGATATTCAATTAATACAATTAAGTATCTAAACTCTAAATCTAAAAATTGTATTATTAATATATTTTATTATATGTGCGTTTTGTTATATTTACTTGTATAATTTTTAATAAAAAAATAATTTTTATAATTTTGGTTGTGATAACATGAGTTGTTTTGTAAAAAAAAAAGGTAGGTATTTGACAAAAAATTGGTACTTAAAGGGTTCGTGATTTCTAAAAAATGCCTATAAATGCCCCTTAAAAGCATCCAAGAGTATAGAAGTATGTAATAGTACATCATGATTCGGGAACTATCTTTTTGCTCATAAACTCAGGGTTCCGTGGCACAAAGACAATTTTTACAAGGGTCCGCGTGTCCTAAAGGTTTAGAACCACTGTTCTACACTATACATATAGATATAGGTAATTAATTATTTTATAAAAGCAGTTTGCCCGCAAAATTAATTTAAGGCTATATTTTTTTTTTTTTTTGTACATAGGTATTTTATTTTAATAATTAATTCACAAAATAATCACAAAATTAAATTATCTGTTATAAAAAAAAAATCAAAATTTTTTTTTTTATATTTCACTACTGTACTTTACGACATCTATAACAGATTACATTTGTAACATAAGACATAACATATTATATAAATTAACTATTTAAAATTTAAATAATTTATAAATTAATGATATAATTTCATCAATATGAATCAATATGAGTGAATTTTAACGTTTGAATTAGGTAATTTTTTAATCATTAAATAATTTATAATATTATTATTAAACTGACTATTGCTCTCTTACGCGCGTGTCCACAGGTTACTGGTGCCGGCCGAGGACTAGGACGGGAAATGAGCCTACAGTTAGCCAACGAGGGCGCGAAGGTTTTGTGCGTGGACGTCAATGAGGAAGGCGTCCGAGAAACAGCCGAAATGATCAACGGTGGCCGAACTGGCAAGGACATCATGGCCGAATATTACAAGACTAACGTGGCCGAGCCGGATGAGGTAAACGAGCTGGCCAAAAAGGTCGAGAACCAATGGGGCAAGGTGGATGTGCTCATCAACAACGCAGGAATTGTGGCCAGTGCGCCGTTGATGGAAACGACCGACGCCCAAATCAAACGCATGGTGGACGTAAACTTGGTCTCGCACTTTTGGGTGAGAAGTGTAAAAATTAAAAATTACCTACCTACTTTTAGTACACGCGTGTTGCGTGCATTTTCATTGTTATAACTTATTAGCAAAAAACAACGGTATTGAAAGTAAAAAAATATATTCATAAAATAACACGATGTACCATAAGTCGCACCGAAAATTCTCTGTAGTTATAGCTTAAAGACTTCAATTTCTACCATGTACTATATTGTTTTTACGAGACATATATTTTTAATTTTTTTATTTTTGATAATAAATCAATATACATCGTAATTTACTTTAAAATAACACATGCAGATACTGGAAAAATTTAAAAATTTAATTTTTATTTCGAAACCCAATTAATTCACAAACATGTACCTAATTTTTAAAATAAAAAAAAAAAAAACGGACCGGATGCAGTAGTGGAATAATATTAAGAAGGTATTATATATATATATATATTTATATATATTTATACGAGTATAATATTTACAAAATATAACATTTACAATATTTTAAACATAAAATTAAAATTTTTATTAAATATATTATACGAAATATAATAAATACCTATACGAATTTATGAAATTTGCAAAGTTCTATATTTAAACTAAAAACTTTTGTTTCAAAATCTCAAATCTTTATACCTACATCTTATTTATATAGGTACGTCTATTTCTATATAGTTATCATAAAATACAAGTAATTCAAATCAGTTTCGTCAAAAATGTATATGGCGTATCGCGTATACAACTTTCGTAATTTTTTCCGTTTTTTATAATAAATTTTGGAATGGTTTTTCTCATCACTTAAGAAAATTATTATGAAATCCTAAAAATTACCAAAATAAAATATGAAATTTCTCCTCGAAGTCGTACCTAATTTAAGATAATAACTAAAAACGGCAATTATATTATATGGAAACAATATAATATTTTATATTATAGTTAGTAGTATTTTTTATTTTATAGTTATTGTATACGTTCGGGTAAAACAAATTATTATTTATAATACATTTTTATTTAAGAGCATTTACGTTTGTTGGAATCTTTACAATTAAATGAAATGTTTTAACAAATTATTTATTCCTGAAAATCAATATCTACACCTTTAAGATATAAGACCTATATAACCTAAAAACAGTTTTTTAAAAATTTTCCAATCTATTAGAAATAGATTTATTTATAGGTAATTATTATACTAATATATATAATTTATAGGTTATTAACCTAACCGTATGATCTACGGTTGATATATTAATATAATATCAAAATCTTTGCAAAATTATATAATACGACATATACCTGTATAAATAAAGATAAGTTATATACCTATATATAGAACAAATGAAATATAATTTTGAACAAAACTCTTAAAATTTAATCTTTCCATTATATATAACAGCATATATTTAACAAACGAGTTATATATAAATAAAATATTAATATACGTGTATAATGTATATGTATACAATAATTAATTACATTTAAAAAAAAAACAATTACATTAAATGCGAAAACATTGTAAAACTAAATGATGAAAAAAATATATTAAGTATAATTATAATTATTAATTAGTATTAAAACAATTTTACTCTAAATGCATTATTTTTATTACTAGATCACACGAAATTTTTATTTTCAACTGTATAATGTAGGTATTAACAAAAAAATAGTGTTCGAAAAATTTCAAAATAATAATGTATTTTCCTATTAATGAAAATATTCATTTAAAACAAATATTACAAACAGGTATACGAGTGCATATTAGTTTTTTTATTTTTTTATTTTTTTTTTTAGAAATAAATTCGTAGAATATACTCGTATATAAATAATAGTTTTTTTTTAAACTCAAAAAATTTCATGGCTAAAATTCATAATTGTCTAGGTAGGTAAATGCGCACATTGCATGTGCATAATAAAGATATTATAACTTTAAACTTTCAGATTTATCTTTTGAAAAACTCATTTGGAAATAAACGTTTATAATTCGATCGTGTTGGTTTTATTAGTTTACGACACTTGACACTTGACACTTGAGAAATCTAGGAAGAAGTTAGGCTAGGACCTAACTTTGGAATTTTGGATTATAATATAAGGCGGTATATACTGTATACCATACATATTATATATTATATAAATATTACCATATTAAAATACTAATACATATAGGTAGTATTACCTATACACTTTTTTATTAATAACAAATTAACAGCAGAGTAAAAAACAAACAAAAATGCCGTTACGTAAATACTAAATACTCGTATAGATACGATGCATCATGCCATCGTATATATACACATACATAATATACGTAACAGTCTAAGACTAGAGTACCTACAAGTACCTACGTACTCATATATTTTGTAATATACAAAAGGTATATAAATGCATATGATTAATATTACATTATTATTATTCCACCGCGGTTGCATTAAATTTCCATTAAGAATGTAATATGTGACGTCCAAAACGTAACTTAGGCATGTATACACCTACTCGCTACCTATACCTACTTCTTATTATAGTATTATATAAAAAAAAAACCGACCGCGACTGTTCGTAAAAACGTACCCACAGGAATACGAATATTATAAGCTCTTGAAACCGAAACACTTATAGACGGTATAATAATAATATATATAAGCTCTTTGCCGCGCGGAAAACAAAACCGCATCATATATAGGTTATGGTACTCGTACATTCGCGCGGGCGTGTATATTTAAATCCCTATGGTCGCATTCAGTATACACACTCGGCAAATAAGTCTCGACATTGCTCATAAAAGTACAATATTATATAAATATATACGTATATAATATAATATATAATAGGTATACCTACATATAAATGTATACAGTTTCCAGTAATTTCGAATATGGAGGTCATAAAATGAAAACCGCGATGGCTGTGCGCGATATAGCCGATACAAGTATTATGGATACGCGTATACATACTATAATAGTATAGTACAGATACGACTTTCGGACACGATATTATTCCCAATCGAAATCTATATTATATTATTTAAAATAAACACCGCACGCCCTGGCCCAAAACGATTCGGTTTCGGCGTTTTATCGTTTTTGATGTTTATATATTACATATTTATATACACAATAATATAATATATAGATATAAATAACGTAAACGCGCCTTTAACTAGGATAGAAATGAATAACGTATTATAAGTACCTATATTGTATATAAGCCATAAGGCGATCAAATTCAATATATTGCGTTATAAAAAAATAACGCGTTTCTTAATGTATAGGTAACAATAAAATATCATGTGTAATACTGTAATAATTAATTCCATTATTATAACAAGATGACTATAATATATTATTACATTATATAATATAGGTAATATTATGATATTTAGATCTTCCTGTATATACACGCATGCTTTATATGTACAGTATGTCAGTATATATTTATGTAAAAACTGTTGTTACCGTTGTTTTTAAGCTTATAATTATTGAAAAATTACTTTTTTTATCATTTTTTTCTACAATAGGTAATTATTATACATTTACGTATTACCCAATATGGCTATATTCATTATAGTGAAGTGTATCGTAGAAAAAAACTTCAGTCATTTCTTTTTGTACATTTATATATGTTATGTATAATGTATATACAAATATTATTATTTACTAAAATCGAATATATCTATTATACAAGAATATCTATATTTTATAGGATTTAAGGATTATTAATTTTCTCATCAGATTTGTAAAAGTCGTTTCACTTTTGGAAATTGTAAATAAATTATCAATACATATTGTTACGAAACAAATAAATCACGCAATCTGACGGATCGACTATTTTATACATTCTCACTGGTTGTAGCCATATATCTTAAAATTTAAATACAAAAATAGCTAAAAAAATAAAATTATACGTTAGAGATTAATAAAAATCTATAATATTTTATGATTGCCAAAATAATATACATTACAAGTTGCATACATACTACATTGTCAATTTACGTAAAAATGTTTATAAATAGGTATAATAATTTATTTTGATTATATAGTGCGCCTATATAATATATTATATAATATACAGTTTACGATTTTGAATGGAACAAAATTATGAATAGGTATATAAACACGTAAAAATAACGTATTACCACTTTATTTAAACTACTAATCATATTTTAATAATATTTATTTCTTATATAGCTATATGTATGAAAATTTGATAGAAATTCGAATCCTGCAGTGGCTAATTATTAGAGTACATATTATACTTTCCTATTAAAAAATTGTTTATACACCAAACTTTTAACTACCTATTTTTTATTTTTTAGATGGTACGTGCATTTTTGCCAGGTATGAAAAAACGTAACGATGGTCATATCGTAGCTACATCCTCCGTCGCCGCATACACTTGTGCTGCTAACATTGTTCCATACGCAGCCACCAAATATGGCGTAACGGGTAAGATAAAATTAAGTTTTTTACCCTATACTTACGCTAGAACTTTATAATATTTATTATTTCTAATTATAATATTTAACATTATTCGTTAATTGTTATATAAATAAAGTGTCTCCCGGAATAAAATAATATTGAATTTACATAATAAATAATATTTTATTCAAAACAAAACAAAAACAAAATTGATACTTAATAATAGTATACGTATTTCAACAACAATGTTGTCATCTTCTCCACGTATATCAAACACTAATTGTTGAATACGTATACGATTATAGTACGAATAAGTATCAATTTTGAGATTTGGGTATTTAATAAAATTATTATAAAAATAATCACATACAAGTGCTCAATTTAATTTACCTAACTATATATAGATATAGGTATAATATTATAATATTTATAAATTATAAGTATAAACAATAAACTATTTAATAGTATAACTATAATTATTGTTCTAGTTAATAAGTGAGTGTTGTATTAATTATAGTATTATAATTATAAATTATAATAACCTATATTTATTTTTTTTGCATAGGTCTAATGGCTAGTCTCAGAGAAGAACTTAGGGCAAATCCCTCCAACAACATAAAGGTTTCTATTGTTCACCCGTTCTTTTTGGATTCAGCACCGATAAACGTAAAACACTGGGAAGTCAAGTAAGTTTAATTTATATATTATTATAAGTATAACATCATTAAAATAAAATTCAACTAAAATGACCACAGTCTACGCCACTCGCTCATGCTTCATATAAAATTAGACTGTTATAAAATTATTAGAAATCTCGAATAATCTGATTATATATATGAACATAAAATAGTAGGTATTATCAGCAATAACGTTGGTAATATTTATAGACCTTTTACGTATTCGATTTATGGTAATATCACAAACCATTGAAACATTTATTTTCATAGTTTGTGGTAGTATTAATTATATTATACGTACCTATTTGGTATTTTTATTTTGTATTCGGATTTTATATTTTATATTAGTTTCTATTGTAACTAAAAAAGGAAATCTAAAAATCTATTTTATTTATTGTTTTTAAATATTATAATAATCATAATTTTAATAATAAAAAATAAAATTTTTATTTACTTAAGATCGGCAATACCAATTGTTTCTATTCCACAAGTGGCTAGTGCAGCAATTCGAGGAATTAAAAGAGACGAAGTAGTCATAACAGTTCCAGAAATTTTAAGATTAATTATGCATGTTCTTTGGTAAGTGTATATTGTATAAAATCAAATAGTAAGTTCAATTTTAAACCTCAGTTTCACAATGCAGAAATTTTATTTAGGTAAGGTAGTTTAGTAAGTATTTAGGTGTTTAGTAAGTATTTCAATAGATAATTATAAAATATTTAACAGTCAACATATTTGTATTTTGAATTCGGATACGAAATAAAAAAAAAGGAAAAGGATACTCCTGTCGCAGGGATATACGAGTAGGTGTGCAAATCATAGTGTTTAATTTTAATTAGAATTTAAATACAATGATAAACCATTGCATTCGAAAAACGATTCTGAACAAAGTTCAGTCAGATAATGTAGGTATTGATTAAGATTTTGACATTTTATATTAAATATTTAAAACACAAAATTTTATCACACATATGGCGACCATATAGGTACACATGTAGTACATAAAAGAAAAACCCTATACTATTTTCAAGTCTCTAAGATCAATATAAATGCTCATAAGATTCCTTGTCAATTTTATTTAACATTATTGTAAAATATTGAAATATAATAGGAATAATCCATATAAATACTTTATAAATATTATTTTACTGAAATTTCAACATTAAACACTTATAAAAATTGAGTCATGAGATTTTTCTAAAATTTTGGAATTACTTTAAGAAATATGTCAGTATGCTTCAATAAAATTTAACAAATTTTTTGGCTTTTCTATTCATTTTTATTGTAAAAGTAATGAGAAATAATAAGAATATTCGTATGTACTAATAAATATCCACAAGAACTCTTCTTATAAAATTAATATTCGTATGGATTCTAGGATTTTCGTTTAAACTAAAAATATCAACTTTAAACAGCTATAAAAAAAAAAAAAAAAAAAAATGATACTAAGGAAATTCTAAGATTTTAATATGATGTTAAGTAATATGTAAATATACTTCGGTCAAATTTTCAGATCTTAATGCCAAAAATTGACAATTTTATCAAACATTATATACCTACATAAAAACGAGAATTTTACGAAATATTCAAAATCCTATATTTTATAGAAAAATTAACGTAACGGTCCCAAAATTTTACCACATATATATAATACCTATGAGAATACCCAATAAAGTTTTCAAGTCTTTAACTTCAAAATTGTCAGTGTTATCGTCAAATATTGAAATTAAATTCGTCGAAATTTCAGTTTTCGTAAAAAAATGCCGTTTTTCGTCATTTTTTCTATCGCTTAGGATTTTGAGAAATTCGAAAAATTACCTAAATAAAGTACCAAGTTCCAAGTACATCTACTTTCCAACCGGAAACCTATCCTATTTGTGAAAATCGGAGCATTATTTCGGGTAGTAAAAGTGTATAAAAACCATACCTAAAAAAAAAAACACATCGTTGTACATTCTTCGCTTCACTTAGATCTCAGAATCTAAAATATTATGTCGTAATATCCCATAATAATATTGTTTAAATTATATAATAATATTATATACATGTTATATTTTGCAGGATATTGCCACAAAAATCTGCAGATTATTGGCGAGATGCATTTTCTTCAAAAATCGATAAAGCATAATCACAGATATACTTAAAATAATCTATTGGACTAAATATAATTCAAAATATAGTTTTGGTTTTCATTTCTTAACAAAATGTATAATGTGTAAAAATTATTTAATATATACGACATCAATAATTTAATTGTAGACCAATTCAAATTATTTTTTAAATTATAATTTACACTTACACCAATTACCAATACATAATAATACAATATTTGGTATACCTATCAATCTGTCATGTGTATAATATTATATCTACTAATAAATAAAAAACCCAAGTCCACAAGAAATTTTACTTTATTATTTCAGTAAATAGGTACATATTTGGTATTTCTATAACAACGTTGTCATCTTCAGTACTAAACTAAAGTAAAGTTTAGTAATTTTTTTGTGGACTTTGGTTAAACAAATTAGCTAAGCACATTTCATGAAATAATATTTGAGCAATATATAAAAATAAATAAATTTATAAAATATACTTTAGATGTATAAAAAATCTAAACTTTCAGTTGTCTAAAGTTTTTAAACATTATTTTTAAGTACACCTATGAGTAATAATTACTTACAAAGGACAATGTATTATTTATAAGTAGGTATGTTAATACAAAAAGTTGAGATAATAGCATTTTTAATTATTTGACATGCACGATTATTATAAGTATTATTAGACCTACAACTACCTTAACAGTATAGATACCATCTATACAAAATGAAGCAACCAAGTTATGCACATGTATATAAAAAATAAACAAATTATTGCAGATATATAATTTAAAATACATTTTTAATATTCTTATATATGTTTGAAAAGCTACAAGAAAAATCATGTTTTAAATAACAAATAGATACCTAAAAAATCTTTGTTATATGACGGATATGAGATATGACTTTTAAAAATCAATTGCAGACCATAAAATATATTTCATATGTTAATGTAGTAACCCTACATGTAATACACGTTAATTACGTATCTGTAGTATATGACCGGTTTTACATTTGTTTTCGACGACGTCAGCTCCACTTGGCATCTCAAAGAACTTTTCAGCAATGTGAAATTTTATAATGAGATAAAAAAATTTATAAAATTATAATATAAAGTTTTAATTTATTATAAAAATACACTCTAAGAAATTTTAAGACAGTTCTAATTCTGCCTGAGATTTTTATAAAGTATTCTTAAACTACTAGATTACTCGGCTGTTGGCTTATACGATATGTACAAACCGTTAACGACATTTCGTAATTAAGAATACCAAAATAATATCTAAAATAAAATGTGTCCAATATTATATATATACTAATACTACCCAGATTTTTAGGGAGAGAAGAAAAGGATTTGTTTTTATTACCAACTGGCTAATCCTCGTAGGTTTTACGTATTATCCATAAAGCTGAGGGGACAAACAAAAATATGTTGTTTTCGATCATTGTTGTTTACCAGATAACAGATTATCTGCACCCCTTGT
The DNA here is from genome assembly GCA_021307375.1 of Tetraneura akinire. Taxonomy (NCBI): domain Eukaryota; kingdom Metazoa; phylum Arthropoda; class Insecta; order Hemiptera; family Aphididae; genus Tetraneura; species Tetraneura akinire. The sequence continues at coordinate 714,983 of JAIUCT010000015.1, forward strand.
TTACTAAGAAAAATATGTTTATCAATTTCCTAAATACGCGAGAAAAATAAGAAAAGTCCGTGTCGACTTGTTAAGGTGTCTACTCACCTGTTAGTATTATTATATGTGTCTTAATTCCCATAAAACATCAGTAGTAAATATGTGATTTAATATTAATACATAAATGTATAACTTGGTCCTGCTAAAGGCTTGACTATATCTTCCAACTCACTGAAACATAATAATATAATAAGTTTAATTTAACTTAATCCAACACTTTTAGTATAACTTACTCAATGTGATTGTGACCATGAGCTAGACTGTTAGAGTATAAATGTTGTCATCTAAAGTATAACTTTTGTTATATGTACGTAGTACATAATTTTTTTTTGTTTTTGGCTTCTTGCAGTCTTAATCTCATGATTAAAAGATCTGATGGAAACATAAGTGGTGTATGGGTTTAATATTTTGTCATCAAACAAACATATTTTGTGGACTTCTAGAATCATGTTTTGTATACTTTATGTTCTTTGTTAGTCATAGTCAGTCATAGTTTTAATCATAGCATATCATTATGTTATCAACAAATTTAACGTAAAACCAAGGTGGATCCATCTTGTGTAAAACCCATTTATGTTTCGAAATTCTATGGAAACAATATAATAAAATATTAATACATAATTAAAACAGTCATACAAATGCTACTTAAAAAAGTAACTAATTTAACTCAATAAAATATTATATTGTTTGAACTAGATAAAAATCATCTCAATAAAATAATATTAAATAATAAATATAATTGCAGTGAAAATAATTGTATAATAAAAGAAATCAAGCATAATATACATGTTTTCTAATTTGTTTGTTTAGTCATAGATCAATAAACTTATCAAAGCTCTCTAGATATAGATAATTATCTAATTTTACTATTTTATTATTAACCACCACAGATTATATAAAATGTTTTGTCATTGTGATATTACCATAGAATAGAATAAATGCTATTACTGTAATTAGAAGTAATTATAATTTAGTTTTTAGTTATAATTATAACAGTTTTAGGGAATAAACAACATATATGATAAGAAATTAATTGTATTCTACAATTTGCAGTTTGTACATAGTACATACCTACATGTTCAACTATTATAAAATATTATAGTTAAACATACGTCATAACTCATAACTAATGTGGAATTATGGAATAATAATATAATATTAAATAATACATTGAAAACCATACAAAAAACAAATTATGTGATAAAATAATTAAATGGTAATATTTTTTAAATATAAATCATGACATTATTACAAAGTAAAAGCTTAAATATCATGACAAAATAAATAGGCATGTCAGTAACTCGTGATACGCACTTGGCAGCCATATTGTGACATAGGCTTTTTGCCAAATGTTATCAATCGTGTATTCAAAACAATTTACAATGTAGATAATATATATTATGTTTAATGTTTATGTTATAGTAATTGACTGTCGATAACTGTGAATTTATAATTTATATAGTATTTTACCACAGGACTATACGAGATGATTGTTTACCAAATAACAAGAAAACGAGAAATAAATAACAAAACGAATGTACAATTACTACAATTTAATATATTTAATTTATGATTTTTTTAAGTTTTTTTCTATTATTTTTTTTATACGCAATAATAATTATTTTATTCATGTTATACCTGATTTAACCTGATAAACATTCTAATTCTTACTAAACAGTCTATTATTTCCTTTTTTATGTTAAAATTTCATGGTGTTATTTTTTTTATTAATTGATCTGATAATGTTTTCATAACCTTTGCAACTGTAAGTAATTGTTCTGAAGGGTGAGCCAATTCTCTAGATTTGTAGCAAATCCAATTTTCCGTATGGGATTTGTTATTCATAACAATGAGATGTGGATATTTTATTGAATATTTCTGAGCTACAAAACCAACAACATATTGCAACCCCTCTGATTCTAAAGCACTAAAATTGTTGCTTTCGGTCTGTAAATTATATAAATATTATACATATTCATTTTGTCATATTAATTTTTATTTAATATTTTTTTCATTAGATACCTTTTCAAATTGACTCAGTAATTGCATGCAATTGGTTGGAATTGATACCTTGGTTATTCCAAAATCAGATTCAATAGCAGCTAGATCAATATCTTCAATATTTTCATCACAACTCAAATCTATATTTGATGCTTTAATAATTTCAGCACTTAAACAGTCTGAACTATTAAGAAAATTCTCTTCAAAATTCTGTTCTTCACAATTTCTGTTCTGTGAATGCGGTATTTGAATGTTTCCCCAATATGTACCATCTAAGACTAATGTAATTAAGTATAAAAACTTTTTATATATAAATATAAATAGGAACAGACCTATATTTAAAATCAAGTGCTGTAATATTATGACTTGCAGATTCAGTCATTCCTTTTAAATAGCTAAATAAATTTTTTCAACTACATCTTGATTTAGCTTTCTTGTAAGAATGTACAATATCCCAAATTCATTTTTTATGTCATTGTACATATTAATAAGAGATGTATTTGAAATCACGATACCTAATTATTATAAATTATTATTTGTGTTTTAATAATTTAGATATTTGTTTTAAATTCAAATGTAGATAAGTATATCAAAACCTTTTTGAAATGGTAACATAGTCTTCTTTCCGTGGACCCTCATATTTGTTGCAAAATAATTCATTTTTTTTTTTTAACAACTCTACTTGATCCACCTCATTTAATCCATAACTCGGAGTTTGTTTGACAAATTTTTGATTTGTATTCATCAAATCAAACCAATCATTTAGTAATCCAATAACGTCAGATGCCTATATAAAATAAAAATATACATTTTATGAATTCATTTGTATTTTATATATTGAATTAATATTATATTGTACTTGCCTCCTTCCAATTGTATTTACTTATGTAATTATTATTTCCACAGAACAACAAAGCTTTGGAGACAGTATTTGAAAATAATTGTGCTGCCAACTTAACGTTCATTCTTGCCGTGCCTTCAACAGATATATGCCTATCTGATATTTTGTATGCCAATTTAAAATCATTATCTACATCAAGCTGGATTAAACATTGAATTATATTTTTTCCAATGTATTTACCATCAGGTAAAAGGTAAAACAAATCCTCTATAGTAGATATAAATTTATTAATACAAATTAATGGATATGATTTCAGAGAATGGACTTACTGCTCCAAATAGTGATTTCTATCCAACTTCAAAAGATGGGGTACATCAGCAAATACATATATATTGTTATTTTGTCATGTTAAATATTAAAGTATTTAAAGTTAAAACTTAAAAGTTTTATAAATTAGTAAATTACTACAAAATATAAATGAGATATAAAATTTGATTTTAATTTCTCTTATCGTAAATTCATAATATCAATTATCAATGTATATTATCGATAGTGATAACAATTTGTTATGCGAGTGACGTCAGCATCCTGCATATCAGAGCTGTGTGATCATACCCTGGGTACTGGTTAATGGTTATTAATTATTATTGTATTTTGTGTTGTCCGGTTGTCGCGTATTACATATACAACTGTCTATGGTATGGACTATAATATTATGGAACAGTCGGTATGGAGGTATACGTTGGACACCCGTATTGTTTGTTCCAAGATGGACGCCATCACTTACCGCCATACCTAACAAAATCGAATAATGTTTGATACAATGTTGATAATAGAATAATTAAATTCTTAACAATGATTATAACTCACACCACTCGGTCGGTCGAACGTATTGTCATTGTTATTGGTGAACGAAGTTCCGAGTTTCCGGCGCATTAACCGCCGTCGACGTTCGTTTATACGAATAACGTCCGCGAAAACTGACGCGCGACAGTCACGTCGGGTCGCGGCCGAGGTTCGTATTTGTTTTGGGGAACGCAACGCCGATTGGCCGTGTCGTGGGCCATCTCCACGGACTACGTTCGTCGCGACGACGACACCGACATCCAACGAAAAAAGCAAATCGGACGACCGTCGACCTGATGAGGTATTAATTATATTTTGTTCCGGCGATCGCGATACGATGACACAGAATGGATAAGTTCGTGTAGGTTGATACATAATGTAGATAATATTATTATTGTTGTCACATTAGACTAGTATTTTTGTTACCTTTTATTATTATTATTATTATTATTATTATTATTATTATTATTATTATTATTTTTATTATTATTTAAATAATAAAAGAGAAAAACGGTGATTTCACATGATATTATTATAGGTATTATTATACCTATTTATTAGTAATTACCAGTTAAAGATAATATTGTTTTCGTAACTATGACTGGATGGATTTAAAAATTTAGTCTCCTCTTGAAAACGTGAATAACAGAATAATATATTAATATGTACCTATTTTTGTGAAGCAGTATTGTAATCGATTGAAAGTAAAACGCTTTCTTTTGACATACGAAAATATAGGTCCTTTTTTATAAATGAAATACACACCTTTAGTTCTTTGATACAAATGTTAAATAACAATGTATATTATCCGTTATATTTTAATACATTTCTTATTCATCAGATTTACGTTGTATAATGATTGATCCAAGATTCGAGCAATTATTTATCTCAATATATTTCATTTTAAGTTAGATTATAATATGTTTGTATATATATATATATATGTCGTAGGCATATAGTCAAATCAGGCATTTTATCAAATACCTAGGCAAATAAAAAAAAAAATGCTCAAATACAGTTTTACTATTTGCCTAGTCATTTGACTAAATGGCTAGGCATTTTACTAAATGCCTGTTGTTCATTAGTCAAATAGTAAAATAACTTATTTTGAAGTTGTACACTGTAGCCGTATTATTATCTATAATTATAAACTATATAGTATAATTAACTAAAATTATAATGTAGTATAAGTATGTTATATAAAAATATATTCTATTCATGACAGAGTAAACAATTTATAACACAGTAATTGGTCGATATTTTTTTAAAAAAATTTAAATTCCCAAATATTAAAAAAATATATGAATTATTTTAATTATAATATAAAAAAAATTTAGTTGCATGATCCTGATAATTCATCACCCATTTAAAATTCCTATCGGGTATCGATTGAAAATCGATTAGATCAACTTGTCCCCTTACATTCAAATCTGCTGATGTTATAAGTTTTACAACAATACCTTTATTAGACGCTACTTTTTTGTAATTACAGGTTGCACAAAGATTAATAAATATTTGAATTGCAGTTCTAGGAATATTATATACTTTTTTAAAATTATTATTCAATTTTATCTCTTCCACCATGACCAGTAGTTGCTTTATGAGACCCTTCATTTTTTTTAAAATAATTTTCATAAGGTATCACATAAATTATATTTCCAAATTTCCTTTAAGGTTTTAAAGTAATATGTTTTACATTTTCAATATCTAATAAATCATATTTTCAACACAAATAATATTGATTTTTAGTTTTAGTTTTACCTAGACTTAATTTTGCATTATTTATTTCAATTAGTGACTTGTCGTAATCTTCTTGAGTCCATGGTTTTTTTTTTATTGTGAATAACATAAATATAATTTTATTCTTCATAAAATAATTTTTTATGTACTTCGTTGAAATTTTTCATATTTAAAAATTGTAATTTTAATAAACAAAAAATAGGCGGTTCGCACATATGTAAACTTTTACCAAATAAAATCTACGCATATAGCACAATAATGAGAACAGGTAAAACAAATAAGGATAATATTGTTTGTTTTGAAATTTTCCATAGAATATTGGTTAAAAATCCAAATTTATTATAAAAAATATTTTATCTTTATATTAATTTGACAAATTGTAATGTGGTTATTTCTATCACTGGTCATTATTTTAAGTAATAATGGCTACAGCGTACAACTGCAAAAAAGGTTGTTTTACTATTTGACTAATGCGCAACAGGCATTTAGTCAAATGACTAGGCAAATAGTAAAATTGTATTTTAACTATATATTTTTATTATTTGCCTTGGCATTTGATAAAACGCCTGATTTGACTATATGCCTACGACATATATATAACATTACAGACATATCTAGTTTTATATTATATTAGTTTCCAAAATATTAATTTAATTAAAAATTATCTCTTATGTTCACCTGTAATAATATTACTCATAGTTAAAGTGTATAGAACAACAATAATAATTTAAATTAAATTTTAAATTTTAAGAAAAATAAAATATATTTGCATGGCTTATTTATTGTTATTAATGTAATGCAATTAATTGAAGTCGAACTATTATTAATATCTGAATGGTTTTTTATGAGTTTGGTTATTGGCAATTAAAAATAATATTAAGATTGTTTTATGATGTAAAAATTGATTTACTTTTTTTATTTATACATAGAGCCATGTTAACAAAAAACAAGTTTATATTTTCGATTTCATGAAAATGAAGATATCATTTAAATGGAATGGAATGGGTAAGTTGAACAAATATAATTAATTAATTTAAAAAGTACATAATATAAACATTTGATTTATATGCCTACTATTATATTATTATCCATGTGTGCACAGATGGTATCTGGACAATTCATCGTGTGACAATTCACTTTATGGATTAAGAATATTAATATTATTTATAAGTAATTAATTGCTATTTTTTTTTTTTTTTTTTTTTTTAAATTTTACCAAGAATATTATTTTCATAATTTTATAATTTAAATTCACTGTCAATATATCTACAGTTTATGTTATCTAATAAATTAATAGATAAATAACTAATTAATTTATGTGCAATGTGATGATTAAAATAACTAACCGACATAGGTATAAATAGGATTTTTGTTCTGTTAGTGCCATTTACTAATTTAAACCTCTTTTTTTTTAACAAATTTATATAATTTTTAATAATACTTTAGTGAAAATAAATTATATACATATTATATTATATAGGTATACTGCCCTCATAAGCTAAAATGCCGTAAGTCCAAAAAAAATGAAAAATGAGGTTTAACTATTAAAAAAATTCTAAAATTCATCTTGACATGTGGAATTTGCCGTAAGTCTAAAATATTGCTAAACAAAAATAATATAGGCAATATTTAATCAATTAAAAAGCCGTAAAAGTACACAATGTTAATAGAAACTACGTAAATACGCCGTAAAATAATTAAACTAAACAAAATCGCCGTAAATATATAATAAGAAGATACGGCATTTTAACTTAGTATATAAAAATAATAAGAATATCCGTCGTTTTTATTTAGCAATTCAATTTGGTTTTTCTGATCGTAAAAGAAGTCATTGGACATTGTATAATAATTATCATTATATTTTATATCATGCGGTTATATACTTTAATTTATTACTAGAAAATATTATCTGTAGAATGGATAATATGAATTCTGATTAAGTTTATTTAGTGCAGTTTACTTTATATCGTCGATTCGTTAGCACGATCAAATTTTAAAAATGAATAATGAAAACCAACTTATTAATTATTTATGTGTATTTTATTTATATTTTTGAATTTTGGGAAAATATAACAATATATTAATATTTAAGAAGTATTAATTATTTATGTGTATTTTATTTATAATTTGAATTTAATTTGTAATTATAATAATATAATATATTATAATTTTGTATAATAACTAATGCCACAAGACTTATAATTGATGTACAAAACTAATAATGTCATATTTAAATTGTCTTTTATAATTAATTGTAAATTATAAAAAATATAATTTTTATGTAATAATTAAAATATTATAAAAATCGAACAAAGCATAAGTGTATTCAATTAAATAAAATACAATTATAAATGGTACCTACTAGTAACAATTTACAAGTAAATAATAATTATTTATTACAACTTACGGCATTTTTACTAATGAAGAAGTGTCCATTCTGTATATCAATACTAAGTATCAACATAAAACAAAAGATATATTATTTAAAAATCAATTTATCAAGTTTATTTTTGGTTAATTGTATTCCTCGTGAAAAATTACATAAGAAAACATTAATCATACATCACAGATTAAAATTCATGAGGTGTTATGATTTAATGAAAATCCAAAATAAAAAATCCATTTTTTCTCAAAAATGATCTTAAGTGACTTGCGACATTTTAGCTTATGAGGGCAGTATATACATTTGGTAATGTAATAAAAATACACACTCTGCTAACAAATGCAATTAAATGATCTCTTATGGCAGAGATTTTCAAACTAGATTGTGAGTTTGTGACCTAAAAGAAGGAAGTAATAAAAATGTTGGTGTGCTACAAAGAATTATAAATATATTTTAATTAATAATATAGTTTTATAATAATAATAAATTAATCTTGGCATAAACAAAAAAATTATTTTAGGTTGGATTGAGATATAAAATTTTTCAAAAATATGTTATTAAGAATATATAAATTTATATAACTTAATTTTCATAATTTTCAATTTAATTTACTTTAATAGTTAGCTCTAAATCATCTATTTTCTGTCAAAAAAAAAATATATAATTATATAATAAATATTATTTATTACAAATGCTTTATAATTTTTTTAAATAAAGAAACCAAGTCTACCTAATTTAACCAAATAGTTGTTTCAACTTATTTATATTTATGAAAATTATGTATAATACAAATTATTTAACATACGTTTAAATTATTACTTATAATTTCATCTACTTCTTCATTATGCTTTAAATCTTCTATTTTTTAATAAAACATTATTTTAGGTTAGTAATCATATAAACTGTACAATCATGAATTACAAAATAATTCTAATCAAAGATTATTGTATTATTATAATTATTAATTAATTATCAAATTTAGTGATCTTTTATAATGACAAGTTTAGTGTACAAATCGATATATACATTCTACTAACAAATTAAGTGAATTGTACTTACAGTGAATTGTTTGTGATCCTGCACAGATATTAAATACATTAATGGTTTAATAATATTAATAATGCCTATCTACCTATGTTGTTTAAAAAATTAATTTTAATTTTTTTGATTTTAGGAAAATCGGTAATGCGGAAATCTAAACTCTATTTCGTGTTGTGGTTATTATTAATGATTAGAACGTTAAAATGTAGTTCAGAAATTTCAATAGTAGCTAAATATCCACAACATTCACAAACAGAATGTTTTTCAAATCATTTACTTCATATGGCTGTAGACAAAAGCTCTAGTAATCGTGTTTACATTGGAGCAGTAAATAAAATAATTCAATTAGAAGGGTCAAATTTAACAGTGGAAACATGTACTAAAACAGGACCTCTTGCTGATAGTCCACAATGCCCAGCTAGTGGATGTTCACTGTCAACACCCATAGAAACATCACTTATTAACAACTATAATAAAATTCTTATTATAGACTCAGAGTCCCGTACATTAATTGCATGTGGATCTATATTTCAAGGTGCTTGTAACAAATATAAAATGTCAAATGTGTCATTACCATCAGAGTTTATTTCCATGAGTATTGCTGCAAACACAGAAAAAGCTTCAACCTATGCATTTATAGGACCAGAACATTATAATAATTGGGGACATTCCAATGTATTGTACGTTGGAACAACATTTACTAATAATGGTGATTATAGGCATGCTGTTCCAGCTATTTCAAGTCGTAGCCTTTATAGTTTAGATTTAGCGGAATATTCATTTTCTAAACAATCGTCGATTAACATAAATGTTAATTATCGTGACCGTTTTCTAGTCAAATATGTGTATGGTTTCAACTCTAGCGACTATGCTTATTTTGTAATTGTTCAAAAACAGTCACATTTACCAGGACAAGAAGAATCTGGTTATGTTACTAGGCTAGCTCGTGTATGTATTAATGACGCAAATTATGATAGTTATTCTGAAGTTTCAATACAATGTTTGGTCAAAGAACAGTCTAGTAATGATTTGATCAATTATAATCTTGCTCAAGATTTAAAACTGGGTAATGCTGGTGAAGATTTAGCTGCAAGTCTAGGTATTAATACCAATGATCAAGTATTAATTGGAACCTTTTCTCTAAGTCAAGGCATAACTAATGATCCTTTATCAAAATCTGCTGTATGTGTCTATAGTATGCAGTATATAGAATCAAAATTCAACGAAAATATTCATATGTGTTTTAATGGAACAATTAAATATCGTAACATGCCTTATATTTCTGGGCTAATTTTACAAGGAAATTGTCCCACAGCTGGGGTAAGATTACTTAATTATAAAATTGAATATTATACCCATTTTTTTCTTCTATTACTTACTATTTACTTCTATTTTAGTCTACTGGAAATATATTAAATTTTTGTGAAGTTGGCTTAAAAATAAATGGTACAGAACCTATAACCGTTCAAGCCACTATACATTTCCCTGATGATTTAATATCATCTATAACATTAGCAATTACAGAGAAAAATACTATTATATTTTTGGGGACGTCTACAGGAATTCTTAAAAAAGTAAATTACAGATAATATATTTATGTATATGTATAATAACAATATAAATAAATGATTAAATAAAAATTATCTATGTTTAAAGGTTCTTTTGTTATCTGCAACATATGCAGTACATTATGAAGAATTAATCTTGGACAATGGAAATACTATATTACCAGATACTTCACTTACTGCCAATGGAGAACACTTATATGTATTAACACGATTGAATGTAAGTTAAGAGTATAAACTAATGGTTTACTTTAACACTATTTTTGTATTTTGTCTGTTAAATAAAAATATAAAAAAGAGCTGAAAAAATCCTGCCGCAGGGATACAGGTGTGCAAATCATAGTGTTTAATTTTAATTAGAATTTGAATACAATGATAAACCATTGCATTCGAAAAAACGATTCTGAGCGAAGTTCAGTGAGATAATGTAGGTATTGATTAAAATTTTGACATTTTTTATTAAATATTTAAAAGCAATGTTTTATCACACATATAATACATAAATGAACACGGAACACTATACAATTTTCAAGTCTCTAAGTTCAATATAAAAATCCCTTGTCATCTAAATGTCCATATCTGACAATAATTCGCTCAAAATACTTTTTTCAAATGCAATGGTTTATCATTGCATTCATATTCTAATTAAAATTAAACACTATGATTAGCACACCTGTATCCCTGCGGCACGATTATCAGCTCTTCTTTTTTATACTTTAACATTAAATAAAACATATTAAATTTATAGGTTTTAAAAGTGCGTGTAGAACATTGTAACAGATTCTACAATTGTTCATCTTGTTTAGAAGCAAAAGATCCATACTGTGGTTGGTGTTCTTTGGAAAGAAGGTATATATAGAAATGATTTATTTAATTCTTTACGTTAAAAATCAATAATTATGCATGCGTGACACATAAAATGCATATGATTAAGTAGAAGTAGGCATACAGTTATTATTTGCAATAACATTTTCTGTATTATTTTAGGTGTACTGTACGTAGTTCGTGCCAAAAAGCTGTTCATAGTTTGCCTCGTTGGTTATCATTTGGAACTGGACAACAGTGTATTGATTTTGAGCAAATAATTCCAGATAGAATTCCAATTTATCAAATGTCAAATGTAATTATTATATTTAGTATAAGAATATTATGCACAGAGTGAATAATGTATATTATAAATTACTAATTATTAGTTATTTTTATTACAGTCATAGTTTATTATTAATTATTAATACACATTTTATCAAATTAAATAATTTTTATTATTTCAGTTACAACTCGTAATTAAAACATTGCCAGAATTACCATCAGGAGCAAAATATCGGTGTGTTTTTGGTAAGAATGATCCTTGGGATGCAGTGGTTACGCCATTTGGTTTAGAATGCTTTACACCTTCAATTCAATCACGTCCAAAAATTCCAAAAAATCAAGATCATATATATGTATCTTTATCAGTAAGATCTTCTGAAACTAATAAAGATTTTGTTAGTCGAAATTTTGCTTATTATGATTGTTCAACACATACTCAATGTCTACAATGTGTAAACTCTCAATGGTCTTGTAACTGGTGTGTTTATGAAAATCTATGTACAAATAATGTTTCAAATTGTGAACGGTTAATTATTAGTGGGCAAAATGTAAGTTAATACTTGTATAAAATACTTTTTATTTGTTTGTCATTTTTATGTGTTTGTATTTTAGAATCCTAATCACCTAAAAAATCATGGACCTTTATTTTGCCCTCGATTTATTCAACCTGCACAAAAAATATTATTGCCTAATAGTGTTCCTAAAGAAATAATTATTCAAGTAGAAAATTTACCTACTCCACAAACAGGCCATATCGGATTTCAATGCATAATTAATATTGAAGGAGCAAAATTATTGGTTCCAGCTCGAGTAGAAGAAAAATATATTATCTGTGATAAAACTACAGTAAGTTATAATCATAAATTTTATTAATTTCATTCTGCTAAGTTGTTTTTAATTTATATTTGTTACATTTAGTATTCATATGAAAGTAATTCAGGAGAGTATGATGCTATTTTATCAATTATATGGAACCGTAATCACCATTTAGATACAATTAATGTAACATTATATAAATGTGATATTCTTGGATCGCATCGAGAACATCCAGACTGTTCATTATGCATTACTCGAAATCGTAAATATCATTGCTTATGGTGTATGGGTAGTTGTGTTTTCTCTGAAACATGTTTAAAATCTTCAAGTAATGAATGTCCAAAACCAAGAATAGATATGGTAAAATTAATATTATATTATGTGATATATTATTTTTAAGTTAAATCTTTATTTGTGCCTATAACTAATAAAATATTTATTTTTAGATTACACCACTTAGTGGGCCTGTCGAAGGTGGAACATTGTTAACTATTTTAGGAAGTAATTTAGGTTTAAATCGAGAAGATGTTTGGGGTAAAATTCATATAGGAGGAATCTTATGTCATATAGTAGATTATGAAATTTCAATAAAAATAATTTGTAAGACTGGACCATCAATATCTGAAAAGATAGCGCCAATTACAGTAGCAAATAGTGCGGGTATAACAGAATCATCAGTACACTTCATTTATAAGGTAAACTCTAACTTGCTAATTAAGGCTAGACAAATTAATGTGTTTTAATTTTGATTAATTTAATTTAATAAATTATAAATAAGAATTAATAATTTAATGCTAATTAATTATTTATTATAATTAAATACAAATTTACTTCAAATTTAAAATTTAATATTGATAAATAAAACATTTTTTAAGTCATTAAAAGTTATTTTTGAAGCTAATATGAAATAAATAACATCGTATTTATTTATTTAAATACTCAGCCTTGTTAATAGTAATTCATTTATTTACATAAGTATATATTTTCAGAGTATTAGACTTGATAAAATAACTCCAAGTGTTGGACCATTAAGTGGTGGAACAGTATTAGCTATTACTGGAAATAATTTAAATATTGGTAACAATATAAGAGTATTCCTTGATAATTACTCGTGTGCAGTCAATACTACACATTCATCAAATACTAGATTAAATTGTGTTACATCATCAGCATTTGAACCCCAGCCTATAAATACAATGCGTTTGATTATTGATGGTTCCAATAAAACATTACTAAACCCATTTACTTATCGTAATGATCCAACCATAGCAGAAATTAAACCATTAATTAGCTTTTTATCTGGTGGTAGAATGATTACTATTCATGGAACAAATTTTGACATAATTCAAAAGCCAGAAATGTTTATTTATGTAGATTCTAATTTTGATCATCCTATTAACAAATCTGTAAGTTTCTTGTTTTATTGTATTAAAACTTTAAAAATGTTTTTAATAAATTATTATAATATATTATTTACTTTTTAATAGGAATGTATAGTTCTTAATTCTGCTCAAATGGAATGTCCTTCACCTCCTGCTAATGGCCAATTCTTAAAAAATATTAAAAGTCAAAAGAAAAAAAGGAGGCACGTGGATTCATTTTTGACTGTGAAAACTGGTTTTATCATGGATAATGTAACTTCTGTGAGAGATTTAGAAAAACATCTAAAATCATTACAGTCTCAAATTGTTTATATGGAAGATCCTAATATTTTTCAGTTTTCTAATACTATTAAATCATATAAGGGAGATACATTAGTAATTGAAGTTAGTGTAACAAACAAATAGTTTTTTTCATTATTTTAATTTGTTATTATTAATATTTAGGGTGAAAATATTAATTCTGCATGCGATGAATCAGATGTTCATGTGACAATTGGTTTAGAGATTTGTAATGTTACATCATTGGCAATTACCCAACTTGTATGTATCCCTCCACAGAATCAGCCACTGTCAACTGATGATTATGGAATACCTACTAAAACAGGGTTACCTTTAGTTGTGGTGAGTTAAAAAAAAAAAAAATGTTTAAATAATAAAATAAATTTTTATTTACTATTTTAATTTGTTTGGTAAATTCAAACCTAATTAATATTGTTTATATATTTATAAATATAGGTTCGCGTTGGAAAGAAATTAAGGTTCAATGTTGGATACTTACGTTATGAAATATTAACTACATATTCATTTTCTCCAGAAGTTATTGCAGCTGCTATCACTGGATCTTTATGCATTATAATAATATTTTTAATCATATTATTTTTATATCGAAGAAAGTCCACACAAGCTGAAAGAGAATATAAACGTATTCAAATTCAAATGGACACATTAGAAAGTAATGTTCGATCTGAATGCAAACAAGGTATTATTACATTTTTTTTATTCTGTTTTATTTTAATGTATTTATATTTAATTGTATAATTGTTTAGCATTTGCTGAATTACAAACAGACATGACTGATTTAACTGCAGATTTAGAATTTACTGGTATTCCAATTTTATGTCATAAAGAATATATATTTAAGGTATTTTTCCCAGGAGTTCGGAATCATCCAATATTAAACGAATCTAAAGTAAGAAATTTTGAGAAAATTTACATTTAACATTAAATTATTATTATATTGATTAATAATATAATATATTGTTTAATGCATTTAAAGGTTATTATTGATGAATCAACATCTAATAATTATGATACAGCTATGATGCAATTTGAGGAATTAATAAATAATAAACATTTTTTATTATCATTTATCGAAACACTTGAATCTCAAAAAACATTTAGTATTCGTGATAAGTAAGTATTTTAAAAATTAATTCAACTCTATTCCATATTATTATTTTAATCTTATTAATTGTAAATTATAATAGAGTCAATATTGCTTCCTTATTGATGATTATTTTAATGAACAAAATGGAATATGCAACTGACATTTTACGGAGTTTATTACTCCGATTAATTGAAAAATCAATTATGTCTAAGCATCCACATTTAATGTTACGAAAAACTGAGTCTGTTGTTGAAAAAATGTTAACCAATTGGTTAGCACTTAGCATGTACAAATACCTTAAGGATTATGCTAGCTCTCCCTTGTTTTTACTTTATAAAGCAATCAAACATCAAATAGAAAAAGGTCCCATAGATGCTTTAACACATGATGCTAGGTATAGCTTATCGGAAGACCGTTTACTCAGAGAAAATATTGATCACCGTATTATTGTAAGTATAAGTATTAAAATTAGAGTAAATAGTTTTACTAAATGTGTAAATATATCTCTATTTCAGACTTTGTATGTTATACATGATGGATTAAATGACCAAATTCAATGTAAAGTTTTAGACTGTGATACTATTAGTCAAGTTAAATCAAAAATTCTTGATGCAGTTTATAAAAATACAGCATTTTCTTTAAGACCATCAGTTTATGATGTTGATTTAGGTAAAAATAATTATTAATACACATTTATTAAAAATAAGTATTAATAAATACATTTTTGTTATATTTTAAAAAGAATGGCGTCATGGTCGTAGTGGTCATTTAATTCTACAAGATTATGATGTTACAACAAAAAATGTATATGGATGGCAAAAACTTAACACACTTTCACATTACGGAGTTAAAGAATCTGCTATAATGACATTAATTCCTCGTCAACCTGAGATTTACAATAAAACATGTTTGGAATCTTGCCTTACTTGTAATTATTTTAAAATATTTAAATTGAAAAATCGTTGTATTAATTATATATTTTACAATTTATTAGGTCCTATTATATCAACGAGTAACGGAGGTCTTGATATAGGTTCAAATTTAAATAGCACTATTTATCATTTGGTTAGATCTAATGTACACCAACCTTTTCATACAAATAAAATACCAGAAAGAACTCACAAGGCTATTCCAGAAATATATTTAACTAGATTATTGTCAACAAAAGGTACAATTCAAAAATTTGTTGATGATTTTTTTCTCACGATTTTAGCTGCAAACGAGAATCTGCCTCCAGCTGTAAAATGGTTATTTGATTTATTTGATGAAGTCGCTAAAAAAAATTTTATTAATGATGCTGAAATTGTCCATTCTTGGAAATCTAACAGGTATACAAAATAATTAATAATTTATACTATTATTTATATTTTAATATTCTGTGAAATGTATTAAAAGTAATTGTATAAAATATGATTTTTAATTGAAAGATTTCATGTTTTAGTTTACCATTGAGGTTTTGGGTGAATTTTATAAAAAATCCCGATTTTATATTTGACATTGATAAAACTCCTACAGTAGATTCTTGTTTATCAGTAATAGCACAAACATTTATGGATTCTTGTTCAACATCTGACCACAGGCTTGGTAAAGATTCACCATCAAATAAATTACTTTTTGCAAAAGATATACCACATTATAGAGAAACGGTTTTAAGGTAAACATTTAATCTAATATACAAATTTATTTTATGTTTTTTCTTTAATTTGAAGATATCGTTGTGTGGTATCAATAGATATTTTCTTTATTTATCAGTCATTCAGTCATCACATTAATTAATTATAATATAGTCATGTCTTTCATAATTCAGTACATTATACTAATCTTTTCATTGTGTCATTAACTCATAATCGATTGTTCATATTCAAAATTATTTTAATATTATTTTTTATAGATTTTATAATGATATACAGAAACTACCTCAAATTACGGACCAGCAGTTTAGTCTAATGATGGAACAGTTATCTGTTTATAATTTTGGTCAATTCCATACAGTTTCTGCCTTAAAAGAATTATATATTTATGTTTCCAAATATAATGATGCAGTAAGTTAATTTTTGTTTATATATGTATAAAGATACCACAGATAACATTAAACCAGATGGCCAACTCTTTGGTTTAGTGATAATTCGACACTCCTCAGATCAATCTGCCATATGTGATAAATTAAATTACAGTACATATTTTTCTAAAATAATATATTATTTACAAATTTGCTAAAATTTTAAATTTTAGTAGATCCTATAGTGTTATATATTGGTTAAATGGTTAGTTGCCAGTCGGTGATTATCTTTGGGTTGATCTTTAACTTACCTACACACCTATCTTTTTGACATATCAGGGAATAGATAACATTTTTTTTTTTATATAAGTTAATATGCTCAATATGTTTATAATATATATTATTTACACTTCAAGAAGTACACAGTAGCCACTCCATCATTACTCATTATTAAAAAAAAAAAATTATGCTTATTCATTACAATTTTTAAGCTTTCTAGTTTAAAAATATGATATTAAAGAAATCATTAATAATACTTGAAATACTTAAAATGATAAACACTTTTGTAGTTTTAAAAATATTAATTTTAATTAAAACCATATTCAGGGCCGCATTTAGGGGGGTACAATTGTACCGGGCGGCTATAATTTTAAGGTAGTAAAGAGGTACAAAATGTTGAATAAATTATGATAATTATGAAGGAAAGAAAAATAAATAATTTAATCATTTAAAATCTTTAACCTTTAAACATACCTCTTATAATTATAAGTGATAATCTTCACTGTTCATTGATATCTACTTTTCAATATTGGAGTACTAAAGTTATTTTAATATTATTATTATTGCAGGTATAAAATGTTTAAATTCATAATTTTATTTGTTTCATTAAATTATTCCTGTTTTCTAAAATTTAAAAGTAATTACATAAAAGTGTATATTTAAATATTTTATATTTTCACGGGGGAGGGGGGGGACAAATACTCCAACATATCTCCCTAAAATACGCCTATTCTTATTCTTTAATCAGTAGAACGGCAGTCGTATACAAATAATTGTACATTTTCTTAGAAAACAATTATTCATACACGACCACCATTCTACTGTTTCAAGAATATGCCCATGGTGTTGGGGGGGGGGGGGAGCGATTTAATTTGTACTGGGCGCCAAAATCTTAAATGCAACCCTGTCCATATTCTAATATTAAATATATTATTAATATTATTCTATTATATACATATTTAAAGAGGTGAGTGGATAATAATGGCATTAAGGGCGTTGGATACCACCTTGTGTTTTAGTCACTTTAGACCAATAAGCCAGACAAAATTAAAGATACTTATAATATTCCAATTACAATTTTATAAACAAATTTAAATTCGTTGAATACTCTTCTACGTCTTTTAGGAAACAGAAATTATATATTTTGATTATAAATAATTTTAAAACATACTTTAAATTTTTAAATTACTTAAATATAATTTCAAATTTTTGATGGGAATAAATGTTGTTTATATAAGAAATTTACTTCCTAGAAAGCATAGTAAACAAATCAATAAATTTATTACTTTTTACAGATAAGAAAACTTTTTTTTAATATGTGAAATTTTGTCTAGTTTTTTGGTCTTCATAGATGTAAAGTAACCAAATAAATATTTTGTTCATAATAATAAAAATACTTGTGCATGCGAGTACGAGAATAATATTGTGCGTCGCCCGTATAGGTATTTGTATTTCCAGTATCTACTCACACTAATGATCATGAGTTTTTTTAAAAAATCTAAGCATTTAAATCATTTTAATTGCTGAGCATAAATAGTAAACAGTAAAAATCAGTGATGTACATTTCAGAAACTCATAAACAAAGGTTTTTCCCTCTCAGTGATGACACAACTGAGGAGAGTTTTCCATTTTTGTTAATTACATGTGCAGCATAGAAAAATAAAAAGAGTCGGCCATCTGGTTTAATGTTATCTATGAAGATACTATGAATTACTAATAATTATTAAATTTAATTTTAGATTCTAGATTCGTTAGATTTGGACCCAATGTGTCAAAAACACAATCTTAGTCATAAACTGAATAATGTAGCTGACATTTTAGAAGGTGATGAATTGACCATTTGCTAACAGTAGACTGATATTTCCTGTGATATAAATATTTAAATATGTACAGATTCTGTAGAATATTTGACTCTTGAATATTAATTGCTATTTTAGGCAAATTTATTTGATTGATCACCATGAACGCCTTACATTTTTAGGTAATTTTTTATATCAATTATTTATTTTTTTGCTAATCATACCAATTTTATTTCACTGAAAATGTAAAAAAAATTGAAAAATTGTCTGACTATTATAATTAGAAAAATAATTTATTATTACTGATTTGTCCATTTTAAAATTATTATATTCCATATTTATATAATTTTTTTTTATTTTTTTTTCTATAAATAATGAATGCCAATAATTTAATTTTAAATATTAATATATAATAAAATATTATGCAAGTTTAATTTTTTATTTAAAATTA